>JAHTMQ010000151.1:0-57938 GCA_019327925.1 Leucocoprinus sp. KB1807203
CAAAGAACTGTGAGGGTACACTGACTAAGGTACATCATTTGATGTAATCAATTTCCTACTACTTGTAAGGGGACCCTACCAATGCCACCCCTGGAGCACTAGACCAACTTCCTGGAGTGACCCTGTGCCTAATTAAATATTACTATGTAATATTTAATTGCCTCTAGCTTGACTTGGCAACTCCTGACCCTGACTGGTAGGACTGTAGGATCAGGGATGGACAGACTGTAGTAATATATATAGTGTAGAGTACACCCCCAGGAGCCTTATCCTAAACTCTAAGGATTTTCCTGGAGGTGAGTTGTAACATAACTTAGGAGTCTAATATCACTAAGGATTCTCCTAGAGTCCACTCTGCTCCAGTCACCCTTATACTACTTAAATATGATTAAATACATATAAAATATATATGAGGACATCTATTATCCTAATAAATTAGGTTCTTTATTTTGTAGACACTCTAGAATACTTAAGTGACTAGCCTGTACTATAAGGGGACCCCACTGTAAGAGAACCCTACCAATGCCACTCCTAAAACACCAGACTTATAGCCTGGAGTGACCCTGTGCTTAATTAAATATTACATAGTAATATTTAATTCCTCTCAGCTTGACTCAGAGACCTTTGACCCTGACTAACAGGACTATAGACTCAGGGATGTCTCAGCAGTAGGAGTATATATATTGTAGAAGTATACTCCAGGAGCCTTATTCTAATCTCTAAGGATTCTCCTAGAGGTAAGTTGTGACATACTTAGGACTTGTAATATTACTAAGGATTCTCCTGGAGTCCACTCCACTCTGGTCACCCTTACAGCAGATTAGAATCTCCTAAATAGAGCCTTGGAAGAATACAGTAGACAGCCTTCCTCTAGATGCCCTCTCCTGCTCTCAGCTAACCCTCTGGAATACTCCACTCAATGCAAATGTTACACATAGATACCCTCCAGACTGTCACTGATGCTCTGGCATATCTGCAGCACCATTTGCACAAGGTAACTGAGTAACAGAACAACTTGGAAACAAATATTAATGATATCCCTTACTACTCTGACTACCCAGCTGCAGCAACTTATACAGCTAGTCTCTACCTCTCAACTCCCCCTCTGGTGACAACCTCCTCCCTGCTGCCCACACCAACAACTCTCTCTCCAGCAGTCCCTTGTTCACATGCATACTCCAAGCTCTCATCTCCTATAAGGGGACTATACTAAGTTACACTCCTGATACACTAGTGGTAGCCCACTGGAGTGACTCTACACTAATTAAATAATAATTACATAATATTTAATTAGCTGCCTACTCCTACATTCCTGACCCTAACCCTTAGGACATTCTATAGCTAGGGAAACTTGTATATATAGTGTAGAGTACCCTTCTAGGAACCTCATCCTATTCTTTGAGAATTCTCCTGGAAGGTAAGTTATAACATACTCTGGAGTATATTTATAGAATTGAGGATTCTCCTGGAAGCTCTGCTCTGGTTGCTCTCATAGTAGAATAAGATTTCCTGAACAGAGCCTTGGAAGAACACAACAGACAGCTTCTACTCAGTCATCCTCCACTGTCCACACCCAACCCTCTATGCCTCCACTCTATATCAGATGTTGCATACAGACACCTCCCAGAATGTGGCTGATGTCCTGGCTTATCTACAACATTACCTGCATGAAGTCACTGAGAGACAAAATAACTCAGAAACTAACATCAACAATACCCTCTCTGCTTTGACTGTCCAGCTGCAACAACTTAGCAGCTAGTATCAAACTCTCTCTCCCAACCCCTGGCTGTCATGACACAGCCAAAATGGCTAAGACGTGTGAGACAGAATGATTAAAAAGGATATGTAGGAGTTTATAAACAGAAGTAAACACAGGATGTATATAAGTAGTGTACTATAATTAAATGAGAACTCTATCAAGTTCTCCTTGCCAACTCAGACTAGAGGGTAATTAAGTTGCCTCAGGCTAAGTTACTATACCAGAACTCGATTCCCTCATCAGCACCGCTCATCACAGAGCCCTGCCACCCTTACTCTCTTATCTTCCTCAGTACCTGAGTGACACAACTCAGGACCACTATGACATAGCCAGGCCCTAGGCTTAAGGGGACTTTGCAGTCAGTTAGGGACTGCAGGTGGAGGTGTGGTACCAAGCTCAGATATCACTACTAAGACCTGATCTTACAATCAAGTGGGCTGGATAATTACTTGTACCCATTTTATACTATAAACTTCATGCTACAGGTGCATTGTCATCTGTCTACACAGGAGATTAACACTGCATCCTTAAGAAGGTGTTTAGGTTAGAGATCCTCTCCTTGGGGTGATAGTATAACCATAGTATTAGGGCAGTAGTAAATAAGGCAGTAGATATCTAGCTGGGTGAAGATCTTGCACCCCAGTAAATATAATGTTAAGTGAGATCATCTTGAAACCCTCTGGGAACATAGCACCATGTCCCTAGAACAATATAACTCTCTCATGAGCAGGATGCTCAACTAACAACATGCCCTTGCTAAGCTAAGAGCAGAAATAGAAGGGAAGGAAGGAAGGATATATTGGGGGTGTAAAAGGTTTGGACACCTGGCCCATAACTGTAGAAATAAGACAGGGGAAGGCAAAGGGGAAACCAATTCCCCAGAATAAATTTGAAGTAATAGCCAGCAGGGTGATGCAGTGTGGAGTGAAGGAGGAAGTGGAAATAAAGTGGCAGGAAAGGGTAGGGGAGGTAAAATGTTTCCAATGTTGGGGGGTAGGACACTACAAGTGGGAGTGTCTGAATATTGAAGTCAAAAGGAAGAGAAAGAAGGAAGGAGAAGCAGTACATGTGGCCAGGCCACAAAAGGTGCAGCAGGGAGGGAAGCTGGTGTGTTCCAATTGGGAAAAGGTGCAGGAATACTGTGGAGTGGAGAATGTACCAGAAGATGCACAGCTGTTGGAGTTAGGATGGATGACAAAAGAAGTCGTAGCGATCTACATAGAATGCAGATGGTGTGGAAAGAAAGGAATGCATAGAGAAAACAACAGACAGAGCCCAAAAGGAAGTTAGAGGAAGCTGAGTGGTGTGGGTGCTCAAAGCAAAAGAAAAAGGAAGGAGTAGCAGTGTGCTCCAGAGAGGGAAAGGCACAGCAGGGTGGCATGCAGACAGAAGTTCCAAAAGGCACAGCAAAAGAGGAGGATAGGCAAAGAGACATCAGAAGAACATTCAAAATGTTAAGGGAGGTATGGTTAAACATAGGGGTAGAGAAAGTAGATACGCATGAAGGCATAATAGTGAAAGCACTCTTGGATAGTAGTGTGACAGGAATGTTTATGGACAAGAAAATGGCAGCAAAACATGGGTTTAGACTGCAGAAGCTAGAAAGACCAGTAGCAGTCAGAAATGTAGATGGAACAAACAATAGTAGAGGGGCTATTACACACCAAGTGGAAGTAAATGTATACTACAAGAGCCATGTAGAAAGGATGAGGATGGATGTGTGTGATTTGGGAAAAACAGATGTGATATTGGGGATGCTGTGGTTGCAAGCCCATAACCCAGAAATCAATTGGAAAACAGGGGAGGTCAAGATGACGAGATGCCCTCCATTATATGGAAGGAACACAAAATTGGAAAAGGGGCAGAAAGTGAAGAAAGGAAAAAGGGTAGTTACACTAGAAGAAGAGAAGATAGTGAGATAGGCGATAGAGGATAAAAAGGACTGGGGAAGAGATGAGGAGGTTGAAGTGGATCATAAAAAGATTGAGGAGATGGTCCTAAAGAGGTTCCTAAAATAGAGGAAGGTGTTTGGGAAGGTGGAGTCGGAAAGGATGCCAACAAGGAAAATCTGGGATCATGCTATAGATCTCAAAGAAATGTTTAAACCATGAAAGGGAAGAATTTATCCTTTATCCAAAAACAAAAGGGAAGAAGTTCAGAACTTTGTAAATGACCAACTGAGAAAGGGGTACATTAGACCATCAAAATCCCCTCAGATGTCACCAGTATTCTTTGTAGGCAAGAAGGATGGGAATAAGAGGATGGTGATGGACTACTGCAACCTAAATGACCAAACAGTGAAGAATAACTACCCACTTCCATTAATTATGGATTTAATTGACAACATGGGGAGTAAGCGAGTATTCACAAAAATGGATCTTTGGTGGGGGTTCAACAACATAAGAATCAAGGAAGGAGATGAGTGGAAGGGAGCGTTCATGACCCATGTGGAGTCCTTTGAGCCAACAGTTATGTTCTTTGGAATGACAAATTCACCAGCCACGTTCCAAGCAATGATGAATGAAATTCTGAGAGACATGATTAATGAAGGAAAAGTGGCAGCATTTGTGGATGATGTGTTGGTAGGGACAGAGATAGAAGAGGGGCATAATGAGATAGTAGAAGAAGTGCTGAAACGATTAGAGGAAAATGACTTATATGTCAAACCAGAGAAGTGTGTGTGGAAAGTAAGGAAGATTGAATTCTTAGGGGTTATTATAGGACCCAATGGAATAGAGATGGAGAAGGTGTCATAAACTTCATTTGGACCATAACTCCAGGAATACTTGACCGATTTCGACGATCTAAATGGCCACCAAAAGCCCTTAAGAAGACCTTTGAAACAGTACCGAAAAACGTCTCAAAGCGATCAGTATTCACCAAGTTATCAGCAGATCAGTCTGTGATCACCAAGTCACCAGACACTAAATCGCCAATATCTCAGGAACCGCTTAACGTAATCATTTGCTTCAATGACCATCGTGAAGCTCTCTTCAATGCGCTTCTTTCGGCTATAAATAGATCCCGAGGCAATAAGATCCCATGGAGATACAAGGTCCTCAATGTTTGCACATGACACTGATCTTTACTCATAGATTATCATCTGTCCTTGAATAGAACAAAGGACTGCCCTAAGATGGTTAGGTTATCTCTATTTCAAGAACAATAGCACTCCTATATGTAGAACAATAGGTAGTGATCATGTGGTAGGCTGTTCTGGTGCACAGACCACCACAATCATGTATTTAAGGACTGTATGTCTGAGGATAAACCTCAGACTTAACAACATCTTTTGCTACTGTCTAAACTTCGCTTTTTTAAGCCTTTTGATTATTAAATCATCAACTCACAAATCAGTAAGTGGCTATTTGTGATAGAAGGAAAAGGTAGATGGAGTGTTAAGTTGGCCAGAACCAAAAAATGCGAAAGACATCAAAAAGTTCTTGGGTCTTGCAAATTACTACAGGAGGTTTATCAAGAATTTTGCCCAAGTAGCAAGGCCAATGAATATGCTGACAAGGAAGGACATGAAGTGGCAATGGGGGGAAGAATAGCAGAAGGCATTTGACAAGCTAAAAAGAATCTTTACAACTAAACTAGTGTTAGTGGCCCCAGACTTAGACAAAGAGTTTAGGATAGAAGCAGATGCTTCAAACTATGCTATGGGAGGAGTATTGTCAATGAAATGCTCTGATGAATTGTGGAGGCCGGTTGCTTTTATTTCTAAATCTCTAAGTGATATAGAAAGAAACTATGAGATTCATGACAAAGAAATGCTAGTGGTAGTCAGATGCCTGGAAGCATAGAGGCATTTCCTGGAAGGAACGACAATAAAATTTGAGATTTGGACAGACCACAAAAATCTTGAATACTTCATGAAAGCACAAAAACTGAATAGAAGACAAGCAAGATGGGCATTGTACCTATCAAGGTTTGATTTTACACTAAAGCACATTCCAGGGAGTAAGATGGGAAAGGCAGATAGTTTGAGCAGGAAGCCAGATTGGGAGATAGGAGTAGAAAGAGTGTTATGGGAGCCCCGAGCAGGAAAAAGTCTCCCATGCATTTAAACACTTAGTCCAAAACCTCAAAGCATACAATAGGGTTGAGATATAAATAGCAGGGGAACTTAGGAAGCCAAGTCACGTGATAAGGTCACAAGGTTGTAGAACATTCTGGAGGGACATGTGATCATGGACTAGTAGCAGTACAGCCACTGTAAAAGTAGTATAAGTAGTAGTCCAATCCAAGGAAGAACTCCATCGAGTTCTTCTTGAACATCCACCTAGGGTGATCACTAAGGACATTCACTGTTCATTGCTAACAAAGAGATAATGAGGATGAGACATTGGTAAAACTGGAGTGGCTAGAGATTAGAAAAGCAGAAAGGGTAGAAGTAATTGTGGAAGGAGTGGACCTATTGGAAAAAGTAAGGAAGTCAAAGGTAAAAGACAATGAAGTGGTCAAAGCAGTGGAAGAAATGAAATGAGCAGGAGTAAAGATGCTGAGAGATGAAGAGTGGAGGGAAGTAGAAGGCATAATGTATAAGGAGAGAAAGGTGTATGTACCAAAAGACAATATATTGAGAGCAGAAATAATTAGACTGCACCACGATACACCAGTGGGAGAACATGGAGGACAGTGGAAGACAGTGGAATTGGTCACTCAAAACTTCTGGTGGCCAGGGGTTACTAAGGAGGTGAAACAATATGTGGAAGGGATGCGACTCCTGCCAGAGAAACAAAAACCACACAGAACAGCCAGCAGGCAAATTAATGCCCAACTTGATACCAGAGAAACCTTAGATGCATATATCAGCAGACTTTATCACCAAACTGCCAATAGCACAAGAATATGACTTGATCTTGGTAGTAGTAGACAGATTGACAAAAATGGTCCATTTTATTCCTACTACAGAGAAGACATCGGCAGAAGGGCTAGCTAGGTTGTTTAGAGACAACATGTGGAAGTTACATGGGTTACCTGAGAGCATCATCTCGGATAGGGGACCTCAGTTTGCAGCAGGAATAACATGAGAATTGAATAGGATGTTGGGGATCGAAAGTAAATTGTTGACAGTGTTCCACCCTCAAACAGATGGACAAACAGAGAAGGTTAATCAGGAACTAGAACAGTACTTAAGAATGTTTATCGACCATAGGCAAGAACAGTGGCCAGATTGGTTGGGGACAGCAGAATTTGCTTACAACAATAAAGTACACTCGAGTACCAAAACATTACCCTTTAGGGTAAATTACAGACAAGATCCCAGAATGGGGTTTGAGATGAGAAAAAAGGGGAAATATGAGGGAGCAGAGAAGTTTGTAACAAAAATAAAAGAAATCCAGGAGAAGGTAAAAGTGGCACTAGGGAAAGTGCAGGAGGAAATGAAGTATGCAGATAGAAAGAGAGCAGAAGTTGATGAGTATAAAGTAGGAGACTTAGTAATGCTAAGTACTAAGGATCTGAAATATCAGATGGTTGGAAGGAGGACAGAGAAATTGACAGAAAGATTTGTGGGCCCTTACAGGATAAAGAAGATTGTATCATCGAACACAGTAGAACTAGAACTACCTAGTACAGTAAAAATACACTCAGTAGTTAACATTAGTAGAATATGAAAATATGTAGGGCAGGTAGAGGGACAGAGAAAGGAGCAACCAGCTCCAGTAGTAATCGAGGGAGAAGAGAAGTGGGAAGTGGAAAGGATCCTGAATAAGTGGAGGATATGAGGAAAAGACAAGTATCTGGTACAATGGAAGGGATTCACAGCAGAATCAGATACCTGGGAAGGGAGGGAAAACCTAGAAAACACAAAAGAGGCAATTGAAGAATATGAGAAGGAATATTGATGAGATATGGAAGATGTAAGGAAGCAAGAAAAAGAGGAAGGGACATTTAAAAGAGGAGAATTGCCAGGATGGTTCATGGCAAGAAAGCTATTTGGATGGTCAGATAAAAGATACAATGAAGAATACTGGGCAAGGTTAGAAAGAAATTGGAGATGATGGAAAGGAGGAAGGACAAGAGGATAGAAGAACCATAGAAATGATAAAGGAGGAAGAAGAAGAAAGCAAACAGGGAGGTTCAGGACTTAGGGAGTGGACAGAAGAAAACAATGATGAAATGGGGAACATTTGTGACCCTTACTATGAATTGTAAAAATCCTTGGGACGAGGAACCTTGAGAGGGGGGTAGTGTCATAACATAGCCAAAATGGCTAAAACACATGAGACAGACTGATTAAAAGAGATACATGTGAGTTTATAAACAGAAGTAAACACAGGATGTGTATAAGTAGTGTACTATAATCAAATGAGAACTCTATCAAGTTCTCCTTGCCAACTCAGACTAGAAGGGTAATTAAGTTGCCTCAGACTAAGTTACTACATCTATTGGATTCTGTACACTACTTATACAACTACTATATGGTCTGTGCACTACTCTCCCACACTCATCATGTGACTTCATCATGTGACATAACACTGTGACATCCTGTGTGACTGTGATGTGTGACATCAGTCATGTAACACTTTCCTACACTTCTTCCTTGTGTAGTAAGTCCAAATAAGAAAAGAGAAAAGAAATATAAATAATGACTTAGCCATTTTGCCAAGTTATGACAACAACAGAACAACTGATATAACCTCCTTGTCATGAGTTGCCTTGACTATAGGAAGATCTATTTATAGAATGACAGACAAGGGAATGGAACCAGCAGCCTCTTAGCTGACTGTAGAATACCATCAATGTAAATGAGGGAAAATAGCATACTTGTATAAGTAGAGTAGTACAATTGATTGAGAACTCTATTGAGTTCTCTTTGTAACTCTCAAAGACTTAGCTGCTGAGTAAACTTAACTTGAGTCATATAACAGAAGAACTTGATTCCACATTCTAGGTACTGTTCACTTCAAACCCTGCCTAAACTTTATTCTTTTATCATCCTCAATTGGTGATCAGCTCAATCACTGGTCTTTTTGAATAGTGGGCCCTAGCTATAAAGGGGACTTGGTAGTCAGTTAGGGACTGCCAGTGGAGACTTGGTACCAAACCCAGGTATTGTATTCAAGACCTGACCTAGCAACTGGGTGGTGTTGTTGAGTAGATTACTTGTACTCTTTTGATTAGTAGAAACCTTGTGCTGGGGGTGCATTGTCATCCATACACATAGAGGAATAGCATCAACCCCTTAGAAAGGTGCTGTTAGAGTAGAGATCCTCTCCTTGAGGTGATTGTTTACTATTTGATTAGGGCAGTAGTCAGTAGAGTAGTAGGTGTCTAGTTGGATAAAGATCTTGTGCCCCAATAGATGTAGTAGTAACTAGTGAGATCAATCTTATTCAACATTGAGGGACATAACACCATATCTCTTAAACAATACAACTCTTTGATGAGCAGCATGCTCAATCAATAGTGGGCCCTTGCCAAATTAAGAGCAGAGCTAGAAGAAAGAGAGAGAAAGAAGTGTTTTAGTTGTAGAAAGTTCAGGCACCTGGCCTGTAACTGCAGAAACAGTGTTAGAGAGGAGAAAGGGGAAACCAATTCCCAAAAATAAGTTTAAAGTATTGGTGAGTCAAGTGATACAATATGGAGTAAGAGGTAAAGTAGAGATGAGACAGTAGGAAAGAGAAGAGGAAGAAATACAGTGTTTCAGATGCTGGAGAGTTAGGGCACCAAAAATGGGAGTGTCCAAAAATAGAAGTAGAAAGGGGGAGGAGAGCAAAGGAGGAGACAGTGTGTATGGCCAGGCCACAAAAGGCATAGCAAGAGAGAAGGCTGGCATATTCCACATGGGAAAAGGTATAGAAGTACTGTGACAAGTGGAGCATGCCCCCAGAAGGTGCTCTCCTACTTGATAGAGGATGGATTACAGAGGAGATGATAGCAACCTATATAGATTGTGGAGGGTGCAAGGGTAGAGGAGTACAGACCTATGAAAATCAAGAACAGGGTTTCCTCCTTAAGAGACAAGTGAAAAACATGTGGTGTGACCTTTGCCAGAAAGCATGGAATTGGAGAAATGGAGAAGCAAGGAAGGGAGAAATAACAAGGGTGCAGTGTATAGAATGTGAAAGAAAAGACACTATAGGAGGAAGAGTGTTAGAACAAGAAAAGAGAAAGATCTTGTGTCTAGAATGTAGAACTAGGGGGAAAAAAAAGCCATAGTGGAACTGGAGAGTAGTGGTGTGCCCCATAGAAGAAAAAGCACAGCAGAGCAGCACATGGGCAGGGACTCTAAAAAGCACAGTAAAGAAGAAGGATAAGCAAAGGGATGTTAGGAGAATGTTCAAAATGTTGAGAGAAGTGTGGCTGAATATTGGAGTAGAAAAAGTAGACACACATGAAGGTGTAACAGTAAAGGTACTCTTGGATAGTAGTGCAACAGGGATGTTCATGGACAAGAAAATGGCAGCAAAACATGGATTTAAGCTGCAGAAGCTAGATAGACCAGTGACAGTCAGGAATGTAGATGGAACAAACAACAGTGGAGGGGCTATTACACACCAAGTGGAAGTAAACATGTATTACAAAAGCCATATGAAAAGAATAAGAATGGATGTATGTGATTTGGGGAGGACTAATATCATACTGGGTATGCCATGGTTACAAGCACATAACCCTAAGATAAACTGGAAGACAGAAGAAGTCAAAATAACAAGATGTCCACCAATCTGTGGAAGAAAGATAGCAGTAAAAGAAGATATAGAGAAAAAGAAGAAAGTAGGGAAGAGGGTCAGAGCAATAGAAAAATCAGATAGAGACAAATAGAAAATGTCAATGGAAAAGAAAATTGACAATGAAGTCAAATTAGATAGAGAAAAAGTGAGGAAAATGATACCACCAAGATTTCACAAGTGGCTTAAAGTGTGTGAGAAGACAGAGTCAGAAAGAATACCAGTGAGGAAACCTTGGGACCATACAATAAATCTGAGAGAAAACTTTGTGCCAAGAAAGAAAGGACATATTTAATGTTGAGGGAAGAGAAAGAGGAAGTAAGAAAATTTATAGAGGAGCAGTTAAGAAAAGGGTACATTAGACCCTCAAAGTTACCCCAAACTTTGCCAGTATTCTTTGTAGGGAAAAAGAATAGAAAGAAAAAAAATAATATAGGATTATCTGAACAAAGAGACAGTCAAGGATAACTATCCATTGCTATTGATTTCAGACTTAATTGACATTATAAATACAAAGAAAGTGTTTACAAAGATGGATCTGAGATAGGGGTACAATAATGTATGAATAAAGGAAGGGGACAAATGGAAGGCTGCATTCACTATGCATCTAGGGGTGTATAAACCTACAGTTATGTTTTTTGGTCTCACAAACTCACCAGCAACCTTCCAGGCAATGATGAATGACATTCTTAGAGACTTAATTGACACTGGAGATGTAGCAGCATTTATAGACAATATGTTGGTAGGAATAGAGGATGAGAAGAAGCATGACAAGATAGTAGAAGAAGTGTTGAGGAGGATGGAGGAGAACAACCTCTATATAAAACCAGAAAAATGTGTTTGGGAAAGTCAAAGAGATCAACTTTCTTGGACTGGTAATAGGGGCAGAAGGAATTAAGATACAAGAGGAGAAAGTGGCAGGAGTTTTTGAATGGCCTAGACCTAAGTCAGTCAAAAAAGTGCAGAAGCTCCCAGGATTGGCAAATTACTACAGGAGATTTGTAAAAGATTTTGCTAAGTTAGCCAAACCATTGCATAAATTGGTCAGAAAAGATGAAAAGTGGAATTGGGGAGAGGAACAGGAGATGGCATTCAAGGAGTTAAAAAGGGTGTTTACAATGAGACCAGTACTAGTAGTGCCTGACTTGGACAAGGAGATGAGAGTAGAAGCAGATATATCAGAGTATACAACAGGAGAAGTGTTATTGATGAAATGTAAGGATGAAAAGTGGAGGCCAGTAGCCTTTATCTCAAAATCATTGAATAAAGCAGAAAGGAATTATAAGATTCATGATAGAGAGATGTTGGCAATCATTAGGTGTCTAGAAGAGTAGAGGCATTTACTGGAAGGTGCATGAGGCAGATTTGAGATCTAGAGCAATCATAAAAACCTTGAATACTTCATGAGCAGCCAAAAGTTAAATAGGAGACAAGCATGATAGGGCTCTGTATCTATCAAGATTTGGTTTCCACCTGAAACATGTACCAGGAAGTAGTATGGGACAAGCTGATAGCCTAAGTAGACAATCAGACTGGCAGATTGGCATGGAGAGAGATAATGAGGATAGAGTGTTGGTGAAAAAGGAGTGGTTAGAAGTGAGAGTGATACAAGTGATGGAAGTAGTAATCAAAGGAGTAGATCTACTAGAGGAAATCAAAAGTCAGATGCAAAAGATGACAAAGTGATAAAAGCAGTAGAGAAGATAAAGCAAGTAGGGGTGAAGATGTTAAGAGACAAAGAGTGGAGAGAAGAGAATGGTCTAATACTAAGAGATGGGAAGGTATATGTGCCACGAGATAAGAAGCTGAGGGCAGAAGTAATCTGGCTATACCATAATACACCAGTAAGAGGACATGGAGGACAGTGGAAGATGACAGAATTGGTTACCAGGAATTTTTGGTGGCTAGGAGTAATGAAGGAAGTCAAAAAGTATGTAGAATCTTGTGATACATACCAAAAGAACAAAAAATTGTACAGAGGCACTGGCAGGAAAATTAATGCCTAACATAGTACCAGAAAAACCCTGGAGTTATATAAACAGCAGACTTTATTACAAAGTCACCACTAGTACAGGAATGTAATGCAATCCTGTTAGTATGTGATAGGGTAATGAAAATAGCACACTTTGTGCCTACTACAGAAAGGACCTTAGTAGCAGGAGTGGCAAGACTATTCTGAGATAATGTCTGGAAATTACACAGATCACCAGAAAGTATTATAACAGATAGGGGAGCACAGTTTGCAATAGGAATGATAAGGGAGTTAAATCAAATGTTGGAGATTGACACCAAATTGTCAACAGCCTATCACCTGCAAACAGATGGTCAGACAGAAAGAATAAATTAGGAACTAGAACAATACTTGAGAATGTTCATTGATTACCATCAGGAACAGTGGCCAGATTGGTTAGCAATAGTAGAGTTTGTATATAACAACAAAGTGCAGACAAGTACAAAAGTATCACCATTCAAGGCAAATATGTTATGAGAGCCCTAAGAAGGAACAAGTTTCCCACGCGTTCAAACACTTAGTTGCAAATATCAAGTCGTACAATGCAGACAAGATATAAATAGCATGGGAACTTAAGTAATCATATCACGTGACAAGGTCATGTGATTGTAGAACATTCTAGAAGGACATATGATCGTGGACTAGTAGTGTACAGCCACTTGTAAAAGTAGTATAAGTAGGTAGTCCAATCCAACGAGAACTCCATCGAGTTCTTCCTAAACACTCACATCGAGTGGTCCTTGAGTCGTCAAGACTTAGTGATAACAAAAGAACTCGATTCCACTCCCGAGCACTGATCACCTCGATCCCTGCTCATATTTGTTCAACGCGCAGTTGGCTTAATTCCGGCGCTGCGAGCAAGTACCCCCATCATCACTCACTCTCTCATCTCCCTCGCTAGTGAGCACAGCGCTCACAAGCATCTTGGATAGCGGGCCCTAGCTGTAAAGGGGACTTCTCAGTCAGGAGAGACTGAGGGAGGAGACTGAACACCAAGTCCAGGTGTTTTGTTCAAGTCCTGACCTGTTAATTGGGCCTGTTAGTTACATCTTTTCCTAGTATAAGCTCTGTGCTGTCGTCCATTGTGACGGGTACATGCAGGAGATCGGCGGTTACTTCTTAAAAGGCCGCTTAGCTTAGGGGTTCCCTCCTTAGGGACAATCGTATACAACTTGATTAGGGCAGTAGTCAGTAAGGCAATAGGAGTCTAGACAGGAGAAGATCGTGCTCCCTGTTAGACATAGCCTTAAGAAAGCCCTGGATCGAGAATTGGAAACTGAGTCAGAATACGAATCATCACCCTCCCCTTCACCACCACCACCACCATACGACATGTCGTGCCAGCAACAACAACAACAACCACAACAACAGGGGGCACCCTCTCAAGTACCCGCCCCCCACCAACCAACCCGCAAGGAGCAACTCCTCGCAATGATCGCCACCCTGCAACAGCAGGTCAACAATATGCTCCTCCAGCAACAGGGGAGCAGGGTAGAGGTTGCGAAACCTCAAGTCTTTAATGGGAAGGATGGAAGAAGTGAGCGCATTCATCAATGCGGCTCGGATATATATTAGAATGAAGATGACGGAGGAGGCGGCAACAACCCAGGTGGCCTGGGTGTTATCATACGTACAGGGAGGAGTGGCAGAAGCATGGAAGGATAACCTGATGGATGAATTGGCCAAAGGGAGAGTCGGAGGTGGAAACAGCAGAACAGCTGTTTTCAAAAATCAGAAATGACTTTGGAGAGACATCAGAGGAAGAGAGGAAAATCGAGCAGCTGAGGACAATAGAACAGGGGAACAGGACGTGCGACGAGTACGTTCAAGAATTCAAAAAAGTCGCTAGAGGAAGCGGCTATGAAGGACGACCCCTCATCGAAGAGTTTAAAAGAGGATTGAGTGGAGTATTGAGGAGGAAGCTAGCAGAAGCAGAGGAACCCCCGACCACCATAGGAGAGTGGCAAGAGAGGGCAGTAAGATTAGATAGAAATCAGAGGCAGAGCAGGGCAGAGGAGAGGATGTTGGGGAGGAATGCGGCGCGCCCAGGGGGAAATGCGCAGCCAAGGGGAGGATTTGGGGGGGGGTCATACGGAGGAAGAGGAGGACATATAACCTGGCAGGGCAGGAGTTCCGCATACAGGAGAGAATAGGGGAGCCAGGGGAAATACGTTCAGAGGAGGATATCAAACGGGTCCACGGAGAGACCCAAACGCAATGGACGTCGACAGAGGAAGAGGGGGAGATAGGACGTGCTACCATTGTGGGAAGTTTGGCCACATGGCCTGGAATTGTTGGGAGAGGAATAAAGCGAGAGTAGTGGAAACGCCGCAAGAGTCGGCAAAAGAGAATGGAGGTCAGTAAGCTCTCGGCTGGCCTCCTCAAATCTGTACAGTGTATTGTGCCCGGAAAAACTGGGCAATAAATTAAACTTTGCAAAAAACACTGAGAGAGTAAGAGACGTGCGGCGCACCCTACGACCGCTAAGAGAAGTGTGGATGAAAGTAGGACTAGAGAAGCTAGAAAGTCATGAAGGGGTAGCGGTAAAGGCTCTGTTAGATAGTGGAGCGACAGGTCTATTCATGGATACGACCTTTGCGAGAGAGAAAGGGTTCAAAATGGAAAGAATGAAGAACCCTCTACTAGTTAAAAATGTGGATGGAACAGTAAACGCGGGAGGAGCAATAACGCACCAAGTTAAGTGCAACATGTTCTTCAAGGGACATGTGGAAAGAGTTAGGATGGACGTGTGTAACCTGGGGAAAACAGAAGTGATATTAGGAATGCCGTGGTTGGCGGCCCATAACCCAGAGATAGATTGGGAGAAAGGGGAAGTAAAGATGACGAGGTGTCCACCCATATGTGGAAAGAGAAAGCAAGAGGAAAAGAAAGAAGTAAAGAAGATAGAAAAGGATGAAGACGAAGAGACACTAAGGAAATTAGTGCCCAAGAGGTTTTGGAAGTGGAAGAAAGTCTTTGGAAAGAGAGAGTCAGAAAGAATGCCAGTGCGAAAGGCCTGGGACCATGCGATTGAATTAAAGGAGGGGTTTACACCAAAGAAAGGAAAGGTGTATTCATTGTCAAGGGAAGAAAGAGAGGAAGTGCAGGCATTTGTAGAAGATCAATTGCGAAAAGGGTATATCCGACCCTCCAAGTCACCGCAAACCTCGCCAGTGCACTTTGTGGCGAAAAAGGACGGCAAAAGGAGGATGGTCCAAGACTATCGTCATATAAACCAATGGACGGTGAAGAATGGATACCCATTACCACTTATCGCAGACATTCTGGATGGAGTAGGGAAAAGGAAGGTGTTTACAAAGTTAGATCTGAGGTGGGGCTATAACAATGTCAGAATCAAGGAGGGGAGACGAATGGAAAGCAGCATTCACTATGCACATTGGAGCATACGAACCCACAGTAATGTATTTCGGGTTAACAAACTCCCCCGCTACTTTTCAGACAATGATGAACGACCTCTTCCGGGACCTTATAAATCAGGGAGATACGGCGACCTTCATTGATGACATCCTAGTGGCAACAGATACAGAGGAAGGACATGACGAGTTGGTAGAAGAAGTGTTGAAAAGACTGGAAGAAAACGACTTGTTCGTAAAACCAGAAAAGTGCAAGTGGAAAGTGAGAGAGGTGGAATTCCTGGGAGTAGTAATCGGGCCCAGAGGGGTAGAAATGCAAAGAGAAAAGGTGGAAGGAGTGCTAAACTGGCCAGCACCAAGAAACGTCAAAGAGGTGCAGAAATTCCTGGGCCTAGCCAACTACTATAGAAGGTTCATAAAGGACTTTGCTAAATTAGCGGCACCTTTACATATGCTAGTCAGAAAGGAACAGAAGTGGAAGTGGGAAAAGGAGCAAGAAGAAGCGTTTGGGAAACTAAAAAGAGTGTTCACAACGGAACCCGTTTTAGCAATACCAGATATAGATAGAGAAATGAGAGTGGAGGCGGATGCCTCGGATTACGCAATGGGAGGAGTATTGTCGCTAAAGTGCGAAGATGGCAAATGGAGACCGGTAGCCTTTATCTCAAAATCGTTAAATGCTACAGAACGAAATTATGAAATTCACGACAAAGAGATGTTGGCGGTCATCAGATGCCTTGAAGCATGGAGGCATTACTTGGAAGGAGCGAAACTGGAATTCGAAATCTGGACAGACCACAAAAACCTCCAGTATTTCATGACGAGTCAAAAGCTGAACCGACGACAAGCGCGATGGGCACTATACCTATCACGATTCAACTTCACCTTAAAACACGTTCCAGGAAAGAGTATGGGGAAGGCAGACGGACTAAGTAGAAGGCCGGATTGGCAAGAAGGGGTGGAGAAGGATAACGAAGATCGAATGTTAATCCGGCCAGAGTGGGTCAGAGGAGTAGAAACGGTAATAGAAGAGGGAGACTTAAGGAAAAGAATAAAGAAGGGCGCAGGAAGGGGACAAAAAGGTAGTAAAGGCAGTAGAAGAGCTAAAGAAGGCGGGGGTAAAAACGCTGAGAGACGAGGAATGGGAGATAGAGGACGGAGTAGTACTAAAGGAGGGAAGGATATACGTACCAGAAGGGGAACTTAGGGGGGAAATAATACGACTACATCACGATACCCCAGTAGGAGGACACGGGGGAAGATGGAAGACGACGGAATTGGTCACTAGAAACTATTGGTGGCCAGGAGTAACAAAGGAGGTTGGAAAATATGTAGATGGATGCGATGCCTGTCAAAGATACAAGAATCGAAGTGAGGCACCGGCAGGCAAACTAATGCCTAACGCAATCCCAGAGAAGCCATGGAGTCACATCTCAGCAGACTTCATCACTAAGCTACCCCTAGCTCAGGGATATGATGCCATTCTAGTAGTGTGTGATCGTTTCAGCAAAATGGCGCACTTCATAGCAACAACAGAAAAGACGTCAGCAGAGGGACTTGCCAAACTATTTCGAGATCATGTATGGAAGCTGCATGGGCTTCCAGAAAGCATCATATCAGATAGAGGAGTACAGTTTGCAGCGGGAATGATGAAGGAGTTGAATAACTTGCTGGGGATTCAAACAAAACTTTCTACAGCCTATCACCCGCAAACCAATGGGCAGACGGAAAGGGTGAACCAGGAGTTAGAACAGTATCTGAGGGTCTTTATCGACCATAGACAAGAACAGTGGCCGGATTGGCTAGGAACGGCAGAATTCGCGTACAACAACAAGATTCACGCAACAACAAAAATATCGCCGTTCAAGGTAAACTACGGCCAAGACCCAAGGATGGGATTTGAGGGAAGAAGGAAGGGAAAATATGAAGCGGCAGGAAAGTTTGTAGAGAAAATGAGGAAGATCCAGGAAGAGGCGAAAGCAGCACTAGGGAAAGCACAGGAGGAAATGAAGAAGTTTGCAGATAGGAAACGAGGGAAGGGAGAGGAATACAGAGTAGGGGACTTAGTACTATTAAGTACGAAGGACTTGAAATGGCAGATGAAGGGGAGAAGATCGGAAAAACTGACGGAACGTTTTGTGGGCCCTTATAAAGTCAAAGGGATCGTCTCTAGCAACGCAATAGAATTAGAATTACCTAAATCTATTAAAATACACCCTGTAGTTAACGTAAGTAGAGTACAACTTTACAAACCACAGGTAGAGGGACAGAAGAAGACACCACCGAAACCGGTCATCATCGAGGGGGAGGAAGAGTTCGAAGTGGAAAAAATCTTGAACAAAAGAATGGTGCGGGGAAAAGATAAGTTCTTAGTACGGTGGAAGGGATATATGGCGGAAGAAGATACATGGGAGAATAGGGAGAATCTAGGAAACGCGAAAGAGCTGGTAGAAGAGTTTGAGAGGGAGTACGGGGAAGAGGCAGAAGAACTTAGGCGACAGGAGCTGGAAGAAGAAGAGAAGGAATTTTGCCGGGAATTACCAAGGGAATTTACGGCCAAACTACTATATGGATGGGGGAGAAAAAGATATGAAAAGGAAAGAGAGAGGAGATGGGACGAGAATTGGAATCGATGGAAAAATTCCTCGGGACGAGGAATCTTGAAGGGGGGGCCATGTTATGAGAGCCCTAAGAAGGAACAAGTTTCCCATGCGTTCAAACACTTAGTCGCAAATATCAAGTCGTACAATGCAGACAAGATATAAATAGCATGGGAACTTAAGTAATCATATCACGTGACAAGGTCATGTGATTGTAGAACATTCTAGAAGGACATATGATCGTGGACTAGTAGTGTACAGCCACTTGTAAAAGTAGTATAAGTAGGTAGTCCAATCCAACGGAGAACTCCATCGAGTTCTTCCTAAACACTCACATCGAGTGGTCCTTGAGTCGTCAAGACTTAGTGATAACAAAATAATGGACAAGATCCATACATAGGATTTGAGATAAGAAAAAAGGGGAAGTTTGAGAGAGTAGAAGAGTTTGCAAAGAGGATGAAAGAAGTATATGAGAAAGCAGAGATAGCACTGAGGAAGAGTCAAGAAGAAATAAGAAAATATGCAGATAGAAAAAGAAGTGAGCCAGAGGAGTATAGAGTAGGTGACTGGGTGCTCTTGAGTACAAAAGATCTTAAGTTCCAAATGAAGAGAAGACATTCAGAAAAATTGACAGAGCAATTTGTGGGTTCTTATAAGATAAAAAGGATTATATCAACAAATGCAATTGAACTGGAGTTACCAAGTACAATAAAAATACATCTAGTAGTAAACATTAGTAGAGTATATATGTACAAAGATCAAGTAGAGGGACCAGAAAAAGGAATGGCCTCTCCTAGTAATAATCGAAGGGAAAGAAGAATATGAAGTGGAAAAAATATTAAATAAAAGAAAGTTTAGAGGGAAGGATAGGTACCTAGTGCAATAGAAGGGATATACAGTGGAAGAAGACACTTGGGAACCAAGGGAGAACTTAGGAAATGCAAGGGACCTAGTAGAAAGGTTCGAAGAAGAGTATGGAGAGGAGTCAAGATAGGCAAGAAAAGAAGATTGTAGAGAGTTTTATAGAGGAGAATTACCAGGGAGGTATACAGCAAAGACACTATATGGATGGGATGATAAGAGGTTTGATCAGGAATATTGGGGATGATTGGAAAGAAATTGGAGATGTTGGAAAGGAACACAGAGGAGAAGGATACTGGAAACAATTCAGGAAGAAGAAGAGGAACAAGAAATGAGAGGACCAAGGGTAGAAGAGTGGGAATGAAGAAGATGAAATGGGCAACCTACAAGACCTATACAATGAATTGTAAAGTCCTTGGGATGAGGACCTTTAAGAGGGGGGTACTGTCATGAGTCACCTTGACTATGACCAAAGATATGTATTTATAGAATGATGGACAAGGGAATTGAACTGGCAGCCTCTTGGCTGGTTGTAGAATACCATCAATGTAAATGAGGGCAAATAGTATACTTGTATAGGTAGCTGGCACAATTAAGCAAGAACCCCATTGAGTTCTCTTTGTAACCCTCAAAGACTTAGCTGCTGAGTCAACTCAACTTGAGTCGCACAACAGGTGATGATAAAAGGAATGTGAGCAATGGAATATGGGGAGGGAGATGGACAGTATTGTGTAAGTGGTAAATATTTAATAATTAAATAGTAATAGATAGAATACAGGAAATCACAGAATGATATAGCTTTGTCTTTACATTTAGGATCCAAGACATTTTCTCTGAGATACAGACATGGATTGGCACTTAGATGGTGTTGGAACAGGGAACTGTTGAAGAGACGACGGAGAAGTGGAGATGGTGACCGTTGGTGAAGGATCGACACGCTGTTGTAGAAACATTAGTCCGCAGAAAGTCAAACTTAGGGAAGATGTTAGCACGAGAACGCACTTTGCCAAACCAGAATCAGAGTGAGGCATAGAGCTTCGAATGCATGGAGTATGCCAGGCACTAGCCAAGACTTGACAGGATAGCTGCTCAGCCGAAGACAGAAACTCTTGGCAGACACAAGACAAGGCATTAGCAATCTTTACACTGAGATCACACTGAGAGGTAATAATAAGTGGCATAAATTGCATAGTTGGCAGATTTTTGGTTGACAATGAACATAGCACGTAGCACAGTCTACATCACACAGGGACAAGAAAAAATAACGATATGCTGCGGAGAATCCCAATCAGACAGATACAACAGGAGAGGAGATTTACATACCACGGGAAGATCGTGCGAGGCTATGTCTTGAGATTAACAAGGGAAAAAGATCAGATTTGGTTTCAATATAGAATCTAGCGTCCTGGACCCATGAGCCTTATGAGAAACCATCTATGGCATGAAAAGAGGAGTTGGAAAGTCGGCGCTACATAAACCGTAGTTATTGAATAGGTTAGATAACTTATTAAGCGGAAAAGAGGTGTTTTCGTACATACCTCTACAGGGAGCCTGACTCCACATTAGAGCCCAAGGGCAATAGACATACAGATTGGTGCGACAGCAGGACACAGGGGTACTAAAGGAGAGAGTAATGACCTCCCAGACCATAGACAGCGATGACTGAAATGTCAGCACGATTGAGACCATGTGTGAGAGCAGCAGTGGGCTGCTTGTTGCCGAAGGCCATTGAAATGGGAACAGTGACGACAGCACCTCTAAAGGAGTTTACCTAAGGACGGACGTAAATGACTTGATGGATTAATTGACATGCTGTTCTGCAGTGGAACGCATCTCTTAAGGGACCATAGACGACAGCTCCTCCGAACTTAGTGATGTGAGAGGGAATTTTCTAGGGGAGTAGGACAAGATGGAGGAAGAGGAGCTACCCTTGAGAGTAGACGTATCACCCTCTACTTGTATTTCTATCTTCTGGGACAAACCTTGAGCAGGTGAAAATGGCAATATGGCGAACTTGATCAGTGAATTTGGAACATGCGCAGTTGCCCTAGAAGTGATGGGAACAAAAGGAACACCGAAGGGAGCTGGGGACGTAAGTTTTAGACCAACTCGAACCAGACCCACTCTACGTCGGAAACACTAGCCTGACATTCGGACATAGCCTGGGAACTGATCTGAAGAGCGATGCAGGTGATTTCTATGGCGAGTGCACGAAGACCTACACACGAGTATAGAGAGGCCAGGTGACAAGACAGAAAACTTTGTGAGAACACCACAAGTCTCCAACAGGAACCGTCTCTATACGAACACAGCATGTGGCCTAGCCAAAATCAGTATAGCAAGACTTTGAAGAGGCTAAGGGACATGCATTTTCCAGATGCCAAGCAATATTCACTCGTCCCATGTCGAATTGCAACAGCCAAACACCACCGATGACCACTTGTCCCGCAAACATCCCAGTCCCTCCACCACAGGCGAGAGCACCGACTTGCCACTTTCCTCAAAGTTCTCACGCAACAGTATGTTGATTCCAAGTGACTAAAACAATCTAGCTTCGTATCATGAGAGACAGGTGTGGGTGGAGAGGATTTGCTAAGAGGGTCTTTCAAGTCCTAGATGTAGACCTGAGCTTGAGAAGTAACAACAACATCAGCACAAGTAAGCGTACCTCTCCAATTACACTACATGACGCGAGAAGATGGATTAAAATCGTGGCCATGTACTGGGCCAGCATGTTTCATGTGTTGCAAAGAATCAGGGAATCGGACCTGGGTTCTAGTAAGTAAAGAGGTGCTTGTGAGCTGACTGCTGATAAATTGATTCAAGTCAGAGAGGGAGGCATAAAAGGCCACAAAGGAAGCGCCTCTAATGTAGAGGCGATCGACCTGAGCAAACTGTTAGCTAGCAGCGTCTGAGCCAGATAAATTGTTGATCAAAAAGAAATCTTACACACACTGAATCACAGTGGTGAGAACAAATCGCAATCACGAGCGTCATCGTGTTCGTCACACAACTCCAATTACTCTTGGCTTAATTCCTATGAGTACTCAATTTGCCACCCGTTTGTGGCAACAAAACACTTCAATGGCTTCAACAAGGGTCTTCCCGGTTGAGATTCTGTCTCATATCTTCCTATGTACTTTGTAGAAGGAATGCTTCTATCGACCAGCGCGAATTTGTGCGCCTCGGGCACGTATGTTCAGAGTGGAGGGACATTATCCTTTCAACTCCTGAGCTCTGGTCCAAATTTACATCAATTGCGCACAGTTCACCAACTCCAGATTTGCAACTACTTTCACTCTATGTAAAAAAATTCCGGCAACTTACCTTTCCATCTTGAAGTGGACTTTGAAGGTTTTGACCTTTTGTCCATGAAAGAATACAAAGAAATACATCAATGTGCACCCAAGGTCTATACGCTTATTCTAAGAGGTGTCTGTTGGCCAACCTTGTCATTCTGGTTATCCTCGTTGCCCTCGTTGTCCTCGGTCGAGAATCTGATATTATGGGTTTCATTGAAGGGCTTCTCCCATCTCCGAAAGCTCGAATTGGGAGGATTTGGGTACCCTAAAGACGTTCAATTACCTTGGGAACAGGTCACCTCATTAAAACTCCTCTATTGGCCAACTGATCTTTGCACGCCTTTACTCGTTAAGTGTCCCAATCTTGTCGAATTTCATGCTTTGAAAAGTATCGATCCCAGCCAAGACACCATTCCCAGGCTCTGCGATTACACACCCAAGTTGGAGCACTTGTCATGGGGATTCTATACGCCGATGCACATCGTCTTATCCCATCAGCTTCAATATCCTTCTCTTCGTACCTTTTATTGGCATAGCCCACACACTTTTTATCCTTCGA
The DNA here is from genome assembly GCA_019327925.1 of Leucocoprinus sp. KB1807203. Classification (NCBI taxonomy): domain Eukaryota; kingdom Fungi; phylum Basidiomycota; class Agaricomycetes; order Agaricales; family Agaricaceae; genus Leucocoprinus; species Leucocoprinus sp. KB1807203. Next base: position 23,145 of record JAHTMQ010000151.1, read on the forward strand.
AACGTGAAAAAAAGACCGGCAGTGTATGAAATGGGTGCCCTGCGCTCCCTAGTCTCAAATTTTCCTCCAACCCTTTCCCGGTTTCACCTCTTCGACTCCTGGGCATGGTCAGACGAATTCACAGAGTTTGTCTTTGTTGAAATGAAGGGCTTGAAAAATGTTCGCCTTGTCGAGTGTACACACTCCATGGTCATTTACTTCCTGGTACTACTCAACAAGGTGAATGATTGGGAGGGTTGTTGCATTTTGCCGTTACTTGCCAATATTTTGATTCAATTTGATTATTGGGATAACGAGGAAAGCAAATTGCGAACACAAGACGAAATTGCCCTTTATACGACTGTTTCGGAGAAATTGCACGAAGCATGTGTTTCGCTGAAGAAGGATGGTTATGCATTCAAGATTGATCGTTCTCTCGAGGACCCACCAATTACTGAATGAACAATGCGACGTGTGAAAGGTCATGTTCACTGTGTTCTTCAGAGGATGACCTAACTGTTACAATTTTACGCTCCTGTGGTAACGAGAAATGGTGGTATTAACCAGGTCTAGACTACAGTTACAATCATCGGCTAAGCCGAATTCATTTCCAAATTTTACCCAAAAAGTTTTCAATCGCATCTAATAGAGTTTTACTCTCAGCCGTCGCTAGTCATGTAGACGGCTGAGGAAGTGAATAATACTAGGTAGTGGTTTATGTACTCTAAGTGAGAAAGTGAGAAGGGTAGCTTACAAATGAGGACCTCGAAAGAAGTGATGAGACCTGAGAGGGGACCACATCAGTTGCCCATTTAGCCTGCTGTGGGGTTAGCTGTCCATTCCAACAGCATCCTTAATTGTACAGTCTTTTAATGTAAAAAAAATCCCACTTGGAAGGAACAGCACACGTTCTCGGCCTGTAAGGATAAAAGTGCCGGGTCCAGCGCCGAAAATAATAGCATTGAAAACGAGCGTTGTGACGAATGTTGCGGCCGAAGCTGAAGTAGCCTTGTCTCGTAAATCCTGGTCGGACCTGCACAATAGCACCAATGCACCAATGCACCAATAAATAAAAAAATAAAGAAAAGCGTTTGACTGCCGAGGCGGATGGGGCATGTGGGAAGCAAATTAAAGGGGCGTATATTTTAAGGACAACAGAACTTGACATCATTCTTGTTTCTTAGTTTGGGATAGCCTGTGGTCCCTTCTGGTTCTCAGTATTCCAGAAATCTTACGAGTCCAGCACATTATTATCTTTTTCTGCTCGGGCAACTATAATCTTCCAGAGACAAACATCTTGATGTCGCTGCCCTATACTTCAGATATGAAATTGATCTCTTCCAAAATTGACCGTTCTTGGAGAGTGATGACAAGTGCTATCATATATCGAAGACCTTACTCTCCTCTCCAGACTCGTACCAGTTCGTCGTTCCCAGGGATCTTCATAGAACTTGGGCAGCACACGTCCTCGCTCATGGTACTTCCAAGGGAATGGACCTGTACAATGAGGCCTTTACAGGATCAGTGCGAACCAACAATGTATGAGGATGTCCAGAGACATTTCCAAGATGACACAGATGTAAAGAGTTCTTCGACGAGTTTGATCCAAGCCCTATTGGTGTTACAAGCCTGGCGCAGGTACATGTCACTAAGCACAAGTTGAGTGAAAAATATGTCGCTGTGAATGTAAAGGGCGTACTACGCTGTTGTCTTGGTCAAAGTTCGAGTTTTTCTTTCCTATAATCGGGGTTACAACATCTTGCAGAGTTCTGCGACATCGATATGAAGATGGTTGAGATTACGTTGAGTGTGTACTAGTCAATCCCATTCCAAAACAACCTCACTCATCGCCCTTGACATCCAGCCACCCAAAAGGCAACCTTTGCTAATGTTTCTATATCTATTTCTACATCTGTCATTGTCCAGTGGATCATGCCGATGGCCGAGTGTGACTGACTGAGGAGGGATATGAGGAAAAATGTGGCAACAGCAGGATGGATCAGCTATTCGCCAAACTTGGGTGGTAATGACTGGCGAAGCTGTGAACAAGTCGCTCAGTTAGCGGCTATATCAAAGGCAGCCGGGTTATCTCGTCTTCAAATACAAGAGCGCTGCCTTGGGATCAGGCCACTCAAGATCCTCCTCTTGGCATTTTGCACGAGTATGGCTCTCGACGGATCCAGATCATGGCCACCTCCTGCGCTAACCATGGGCTCCACGATAATGAGTGACAAAAATGGGAAATTTTGTTGCAGTCTTTGCAGCAGCAATTTGCTACAAATGATTTGTCAAACAGTTCCGATGATGGGCAGGTTCCTCCCCCTCCGCAAACTCACAGTGAATTCGCGCCTAGAGTGTCCCAGTCCAACCAACTTCCTCTTATTGAAATCAATCCAAAATACTCTCGGCGCATTCTGCAAGAAACGATGGGTTGCCATTTCATGCAAGAACTCACGATCATATGCCAACACTTTCCTTTCCAGTACCTCCCAATTCAATACCCCCGCATGACCATGATTGGGGCAATCGACTGCCCAAACCTCTCAAATCTTCACTCTTGCCGAGTCGTTCGTTTCTTTCAAAACTTGAGAGAGGGCTTCCAGTGTCGGTTCTCATATCTCTTTGTGAAAGTTTGTCGAATGAAGGGCAAGCATCGGGATACCATTCGCATCATTCTTCTCCGACGCTCGCATACTGTCGTGATAGATAGAAAATAATAATATCCTGTCCTCCGCTCACTCCTACCTGAAGCCGGTATATCGGGTGGCAGTGTAAACGACTCTTCTAGTAGCTTTATCGCGACCATGATGAGTTGCACAGCCAATGGCTGAACAGGAGGTGCTGGCAAAGTCAAGATGCCAACGGTGCTCAGGAGACTTGTTGAACGACTGGAGCAGGCATAGGGCGATCCTACTTTTCCCATACTAGGGATGAGAGGATTGTAGTTTGAGCCATCAAGCGTCCGATAAGCATAATGAACAAGCCCTGGGCTCTTGGGAAGAGACGAACAACCATCTTTGTAAACTACAAAAGGTGGGCCACAAACGGTTCATTTGGTAAGCAAGAGGGCACACATGAAGACTGATTATGACTTGCTGTGTTGTGGTTTCAAGGACCGGGGAGAAGTCTTCAGAGCGCGCCAATTTAGTCAACACAGCCTCTAACTAGCAACAGGTCAAAGTAATTAGAGGAGGGTGTGGGTGCCACGAAGCGGCAACTTACTACTAGTTTGCGGTCGTCAGCTGATTCGTCATGCTCAACGAAATCTCTGAATGCCCGTTGCGCTTGTCTCAGTACAGGAAAAGAACAGAGAAATTGGACTTACCAAATCCTCGTAGGTTAATGGTTTGGACATCTTGATGTAATTCAGCTCCAGAGAGACACTCACACCCTTGCCGTCCTGATTATCCGTGTTGGTGGCGTTTGCTCGCTGTTGCAAGAATGTCAGTTAATGATGGTTAAGCCGTGTTGAACCATATACCTATCGCTTCCTAGATGGCATAATTACGGTGATCAGATCATTTTCACCCATACGTTTGACAGATGGCTTTTCGGACAACTTGGGAGGGTCATTCACAACTTCCGAGTCTTCTTAACACAAGCAAACAAAAGAGATTGGGACGCTGTTCGACTTCAAGGGGATTGGGGTGCGGATAGTTCTGATAGTATTTGGAAGGGAAAATAGATTATCCATGTCTTGCCATAAATTGGTCTGTGATGAAAAATAAACGAGTTTTAATATAATAACGACACTTCATTTTAATGAGTCAGCGAGGAACCTGACTGACAGAATCTGTGCGCTGTGGAATATTAAATAGGGCCCGAGGATTTGCCTGCTTCGACTCTGATTCAGCTGGCACTAACGAATTGCGCGTGAGGTCGAGTATTGTCAACAAGTCCCCTACAACTTGCAGTTGGGTGGTAGGCTTGGACCAAGGATAGCTCTAGATCTTCTATCCTCGCCAGAAATTGTGGCATCCCGCTGAGTAGCAATCTCAGAAGGTTCGCGTTTTTATTACGCATCGAACCCACCCTCCTGATATCATTGTCTTTCTCTACCGCTGCCTACTCAGAAGAATCTTTGCATCTCGCAGCAGAATAGTTACAACATATTTCTCGATATCAGACTATCCACATTGATGAGCATATGAAAACAATCAAAGGAGAATCATACTAGAGTCCTGGTTCGATATCGCTCTTGGAATGTCCGTTGCTTGTCAAGCATCTCCTCTATCAACTCCTTCGCTTGTGCTTCCAGATTTAATATAGCCGATTTCACCATTTGATTGTTCTTTTAATCCTATAAGAACTTCGTCAGGAGCAGAGATCATATACCATCATCACGATTTCGCCCTCACTCAAATCTTTTGCCATTATAACACCTCGTGAACCGCTTACTCCCTCATCCTCCCGATAGACAAAGTAACCAGATCATGCCTGGCTGACGATGGATAACGCCTACATTCATCGTCTACCTCTTTTCCCTCAAAAATTCTGAGGCTGTTCAAGTGGGCCATTCATAGAAGCAACAGGGGACAGACGTATGCACACTATAGACATGAGTTCAAGAGGTGGGTACGTGTCTGTCCTGTTAATGAACCAATAAGACACAGAATATGCATCGATGGAATCTTTACGGTTCCTTTAAAACTAGAATCAATAAGAGAATCCACGAGATTAAAACTTGATCTCCGAACCACAAATTTGCTCCCTCTTCCCCACCTAGATTGTGGAAGCAAGGTGATTCTGAAAGTGTATCTTGTGGAGAGTTTTATCGTTTAGGAATGGTCTTGGTCTTGATAAAGTCCTCGGAGAATTCAACTTCGAGAGTAAAAATTTGAAGTTGTCTGTTGTTGGACCGCATCATTATTAGGTAATCACCTATCACTTCGATTGTAGTGTCCCGAGGCCGGACGCACATCAACTTTTGAATCTCGTTTAGACAGGGGAGTCCTGCTACAGCTACAAAACCACATTTCTCTCCGACTCGGATTGGACGCAAGGTAATAGACAGGTGATTCAATCATATTTACTTCTCCGATTCTCACGTTGTTGAAATTATCAATAACAATTCTATAGCATCACGTCCGATGAATTAAGCTCGGTTTTCGAGCATAATGACTCTGATGATATCATGACCCGGAGATCAGGGTTTGAGCTCACCAGCACCATGCTCACCATCTCAGGACTTGTGCTCAAGAGATATATTCATCATGTAGCAACTTTAGCCCTAGACTATCATCACCTTCAGACTGATATCGATGAAAGGTTTACGATAGATGTATCCTTCGTTTTTGCCAGCACTTGTTTCTCTATCGTCTGAGTCTTAATCAGTCTTATCAGATGCAGGGTGATCGTCGCTTGCAGTCAGAATCTAATCGACGATTTAGAGGTCCGAGGATTTTCAAAACCCTTGTTCGGGAAGTGATTGCCCTCCGCCCCTGGCGGATCTGACGCTGGCTCGATATCCACCCACCAGATGATCTTACCCTTATCACCATCATCACTTATCTTTGTAAAGTTTTCCCTTGCCCATCAAACCTGCACAATATTTTTCAGAAAAAGTTGTTGAACTTCGAGGCGTTCTGAGACTCTACATCGTGGGCATCACAGGATATACAAAGATATTCTCGGAAAAAGAGTCGTCATAGACACCTGGTTGACGTCTACTTAAAAGTATGAGTTGACTGAGAAACGATGTGATCAGGGTCCCGAGGACTATGAATGAAGTGGGCCTCATGGCAATCACACGATTACGGTTCTTGGCGTCCGTCCCGCGGGAACACGTGAAACGTAATGATCTAAGAATACAATTCTAGATCTGTTGTTCCCCAACTCGCTTCAGCTAAAGACCGGGCTTTGTTTAAGGAACAAGTTGGTGGAAACGTCAAAAGGTGTTGTGATTTTTTTTCCAAGAGACAAGAAAGGAGGATTTTCAAAGAAGCACCGGTGCTCGACGATTTTGGAATTCCCGAGAAAGTAACCCCAACAGGAAACATCAGAAAACGTGAAGTGTCTGGACAGGAGTACATCAGGACAGTTCAATGAGGTAGAGTAACTCAACCCTCGATCTTTCTATGATTTCTTTGCACATCGTGCTTTTGTCATGTGAGAGAGGAGCTCAGAGTGATGATATGCGATCAAAGAAAATCATTGTGTAACAAGTTGAATAGCAATCCTCTTGGCAAATGACATGACGTCCGAGTGGAAAGAGCCGATCCATTTATCGCGTATCTTGGACACCGGGGGTGATGAGGGCCATTACCAGACCGATGCTGATCCAAAGGGGAAAAGATATGATAGTTTGTTCCCGAAATGACAAATATCATTGTCCTTCGGACCAGTCTAGGAAGAGCAAGAGAGATGAGGACGTCATGGTGATTCCAAGTGTCAATAACTTGATGATGATCAGTTAGTAGCCAAGAAGAATGTACACATGAATCACCTTTGCGTTGGACTGTCCACCCGATCGCGGAGAAATTGACCTGACAATCAAGAGAAAAAGCACCCCGGGAGTGAACCCTGTATTACTTTTCTTCTGTATGATTGAAAAAAATTTGGTGGCACAAATAGCGGCTTTGAACATTGGTCACATTTGTCACGCACTCAGTTAATATCGTAAGTATGAACGTTATCTAATGTAATGAATGTAATGATCATTACCGGTTTAAAGCAGACTAAATAATCATTTGGAAGGATGAAATGGCAAAGACTCCTTACCACGTGGGGGTGCTGTTGCGACACTCAATGGTTTAAGACTAAAAAGTTCTGTTATCAAAATGGAAGTTCGTGCATCACATAGAGGATAAGATGAGGGTGAGTGCGATACAGCCTTGGTTGAGTGATGTACATTAGGCGGAGATTGAAGACACGTAGTCTTGTTTATCAGTTTCACATACTCGAGGATAACATGTGAATTATTACATGACGGGATGATGGTTATCAGGGGGGGTTAGACTGAATGAACGAGTATGCTGCTTAGTACGACTGGCTGTTACAAATGGTGGGCATTGACGAGGAATTTGAACCAAGATGTCTTAAAATAGAATTGTGGTACCTGATCCAGAAAAATTGGTTCCTCGAAACGTGCAGTGGAGATTGGAATTGAAATTTGAAATTGCTGAAACACGAAGTAGTTGTTTAGTGTGGGATCGACACGGAGGGACATATCTCCTGAAAAAAGATCGGACGGGGTTCCGGCGGCATTCCTGGTGATGTTCCACTGTCGTATGATGGATAGCGTAAGTGAACACGCCTGTGGATGGAATTTATGTAGATATTGCTTCTTGGAACTAAAGTAGTGTGAATGCCAAATGGATCACGTGTTGGATGAGGATGGTCCCGAGTCGGGAGAGAGTGTGAGAAAAAAAAAGCACCGGAGTTGAAGAAGGAAACCGCCGGTGGAACTCGAAAGGGATAAGCGGGGCGTGACCTGTGACAGACGGAGATCTGGGAGATCTAGATATGATACGTAAGAGAAGGGAGACCAAAAGGAGCATTGGTGTGCGCGAAAACCCTTCTTAACGAGCCCGCCTATTTTTGAGTTGAGCCCCAGGACTTTCTTCTTCTACCATGCCTCGAGCTGAATCCGCGAAAATCAACACCCAGTTTTACTCTTCTGCTCCTACTCCTCCCGCTCCGCCTCCCAAGAAAAAACACGTCTGCCCTACCTGTGAACGCGGCTTCACCACCAGTGGTCACCTTGCTCGCCACACTCGCATTCATACCGGAGAGCGCAACCACAAATGCCCCTTCCCCGGTTGTGAGACCCGCTGCTCCCGCCAGGACAATCTCCAGCAACAGTGAGTCTCTCGTTGTTGTCTCCAAGTCTGTCTCACTGACGCGTTTTTCAGTTATCGCATTCATCTTTCTCCGGGATCGCGTAGAAACTCACGCCGGCCGGGTGGTGCCAAGCGTGCCGCTGCTGCCGAGCGACCCATTGACCGCCCACCTCCTACTTTAGAAGATGTCAGTGTCTATGCGCATCATCTCACGCCTCCGGAATCGCCGGACCCGCTTGTGCAGCCGATAGTTCCAGTTGCTGGCCCATCTCCTCCTCCGTTGCCATCGACACCGGAGCAGGCATACTATGGGCTGTCTGAGTCGCCGTATGTGCCATATTCGTATCGCAATGCAACGACAACGTACCAGGAGCAGGGGCAGGGGAGTGGATTCACGTATATCCACACTACTCCGCTCACTTCGGCCTCGCACGACGGTTCGCGTCACTCAATCTCACACATCATGAGCTACCCAGTTTCCCCGGCGTCTTCCAACTCGGCCTCCTCTCACGGCTCCGGCCCTCCGACTCCGACTTATATCTACGACGAGGCGCATACCCGCTACAACACTGCCACCACGTTCGATCACAGTAATCACCAGATCTATTCTGCCGATGACCGTTTTCAGTCCCCACCTCCGATTCTGGCCCCGATTCATGACCGTCGTGACCATTTTCTCCCCGCGTATCTATACCGCAATTGTCCTCGCCCAATAGTTTAGTCTTGTACTTTGTCTTGTATATATCGTATATCGGAATTGATGGATAAGATACCCTTTTGTCTCACACCACCACCATGCCCAGTGAACTTGACAAGTAGTCGACTTTCCTGCCTCTGCACAGGCCATTTGCTCACATGTCTTGTCAGTGACATTGCCCAGCTTCTCCGATGTGAGCCCATTTCAGAGGAACACGTCAAGCGTCTCTGCCTCAAAGCACGCGAGATCCTGCTTGAAGAAGGCAACGTCCAAGTCGTCGATGCACCCGTCACCGTTAGCAGCTTCTCAGCCCTACCCAGCTCCTTTCTCATCAGCCATCTAGATATGTGGCGACATTCACGGCCAATTCTTCGATATGATGGAGCTTTTCAGAGTCGGTGGCTTTTGCCCACAGACAAACTATCTCTTCATGGGTATATTCATTTTTCTTCTCTCTTCTTTTATTCATCCTTTTTCAGGCGACTTTGTCGATCGTGGTTTTTACTCTGTCGAAACATTTTTGCTTCTTCTCGCTCTCAAAGTTCGATATCCAGATCGTATCACTCTCATACGCGGTAACCACGAATCTAGACAAATCACGCAAGTCTATGGGTTTTACGACGAATGTCAGAGGAAATATGGAAGTAGTCACGTCTGGAGATGGTGTTGCGAAGTCTTTGATTACCTCGCTCTCGCAGCTATTGTAGATGGGAGAGTCTTTTGTGTTCATGGAGGTTTGAGTCCCAATTTACAGAGTATCGACCAGGTGAGGTGATTTCACACAATCACCTGTCTTACTGATCATTGTACAAGATTCGAGCTATCGACAGAAAACAGGAAGTCCCTCACGACGGAGCCATGTGCGATCTTTTATGGTCCGACCCCGACGGTACGCACGCACGCAAAATAGCTTCTCCACCCATAATTTCTCACACACCCAAGATATTCCTGGATGGGGTCTCTCTCCTCGCGGTGCTGGGTTTCTGTTTGGCGCTGACATCACAAAAGGCTTCGCATACAACAATGCTATCGACCTCATCGCCCGAGCACATCAACTTGCCATGGATGGATTCAAGCTCATGTTTGATCAAACAATTGTCACAGTTTGGAGTGCTCCTAATTATTGCTACCGGTGAGCTTCTTCTTTCTATTCGGTTCCACCATTAACTGTTCACAATTGACAGGTGTGGTAATGTGGCCTCCATCCTTGAACTTGATGAACACTTGGGCCAGGAATATAAAGTGTTTCAGCATGCACCAATTGTATGTATTCATTTGTTACATGTCGGAACAGGAACAAAAGAATGTACAATGGGTTGCCCAGCGCAACACATGTGATGAATGAATGATTTCATGTGTTACACTAGGCAACTCATTCTGTTATTCCTGTTCAGACTGAATTTCTACGTAAAAGCAGCTTTTTACAACTGAATCTCCTGTTGTAGGATGTCAGATCGGTACCAGCAAAGCGGCCTCCAGCTGATTACTTTCTCTAGACGGCTCAATATTATTGCCTGACTCTTAGATTCATCGGAACAAGTTTCCCATCAATAGCTGACATCCATGAAAATTTCTGCGCATTTCAGGTCTTCCTATTGGCTCGCCTCATTGTAATGCATTGATAGAAATTTTAATTAAAGTTAGGTACTAGGCCGAAATAAGCCATGGCATTCTGTCTGATTACCGGACACTAGACTACGTCTACGTCTTTCCTTTTGGTGCTGTCTTTGAAAACAGCTTAGCTTTCTCAATAGCAGCATAACCTTTTAAACCAGATGAGCAGATATCAAATATATACCATTTTGACTTACTTTGCTTGATGAGATTCCTTTTGTAGCCGACAATGTCGATCTCTTGTTTCGTCAGGTTATGAATCGTCTTGTCAGCAACTTCCCACAGTTCTTCAGCTACTTGACCAATAAGACCTATACACCCCAACAAAACGCATGAGAGAGGAGAGAGAAGAGCAAGACAACGTACGGAAATCATGTGACACAATAACAACGCCTCCTTCGAATTCTTTAATTGCCTTAGCTAAAGCGTCAATAGAGCCCATATCCAGGTGATTAGTTGGTTCATCTTAGAAAATACAGTCATCATCAAAGAACAGGGATGCATTATCATAACTCACCGAGTAGAAGAATGTGCGGATGTTCCATGGCAAGCTGTGCAAACACGACACTTATCAAAGTCTAATTAGTCATAATTCGCGGAGTCAAGGCAGACTCACCGATTCCGAAGACCATCAGAGAGCTGTCTAATAGGAGCAACTTGATGAGCACCAGAAAGTCCAAATCTACCAAGTTGTGCGCGCCACGCTTGCACGTCCTTGTCGGGGTATTTTTCAGAGAATAACGCCTGGAAATATTCGATCGGGCTTTTGTCATAGGGAAGCTGATCAGCGGAGTGTTGTGAGTATTTTGCAAGTTTTAGGGATATGTGTTTGGAGATAGTGCCCTCGCATGGTTGGAGGACACCGGTAACGAGGTTGAGAAGGGTGGACTTGCCGGTACCATTGGCACCAAGAATAGCGATACGGGAGTCCATGCTGTAAAAGTGGAAGCTGTTATAGTTATTCAAATGAGATTCTGGACTGCGCACTCGATACCGAAAGAAAGATGCTGGTACAAAAAGTCCTCTTTTCTACCTGAGTAAGAAAAGGCAACATCATCGAAAGCAACAATCGGCGGTGGAAGTCGGCCAATATCCTCAAAGTTGAATCTGTAAAAACAAAAATGTCAAGTCGAGCAGATATTTGAAAAAACGCATACCGCAAGGGTCTTGGGGCCTCAACCTTCTCAATAAGCCCAGCAGCTTCCATTTTGTCGATGATTTTTTGTTTGGATTTTGCCTGACGGACGAGATTCGAGAACGTGCCTGCACTACGGATGAAGCTATGCGGGGCGATCAGCAACAGGTACTTGCAAAGAGAAAGTCACCTACCTGTTGATATGTGCAATCTCTTCTTGCTGTTTGTGGTATGCCTTCATCTGGTTGATTTCATTCTCCTGTTTCGTCTTGACGTACGTGGTGTAATTACCGCCGTAGTAAACCAGCTTCTTCTTTGGGGTGAGATCCATGATGTGAGTACAGACAGAGTCCATGAAATCCTGCGAGTGAGAAGTTATAACGAGGATGTGATTGTAGGTGGAAAGGTAGGCCTCAAGCCAGACGACTGCGCCAAGGTCGAGATGGTTGGTGGGCTCATCCAGAAGGAGTAGATGAGGCTTGACAAAGAGGGCACGGGCGAGTGCAACACGCATTCGCCAACCACCGGACATGTCCTTTGTAGGTTTTTTCATCATCTCCTGGCTGAAACCGAGACCATGGAGAATGCTCCCCGCCTTAGTCTCAAAAGTGCTCGCATCAAGTTCCTCTAGTTCTTGGTAAGCAGCATCAAGGGCGAGTTCGTCAACATCTTCAGCCACGGAAAGCTCTTCTATCCGAGCCTCGAGCTTGGCCACCTTTGCCTTTGCAGATGTGACGATGAAATCAATGGCATTCACGTCAGACGGTTCTGCCTCTCCCCGGACAAGGTAAATGTCGATATGCGGAGGGATCTCGATGTCGCGTTCAGCAATAGATTGGAGGAAAGTTGACTAAGATCATCAGCGGATTCGCGAATCTGATCTCAGGAACAAGGCAAACCTTTCCGGACCCATTCTCTCCCAGAAGGCCATATCGATTTCCGTAATTGAATGAGATTTCAGCACCTTCAATGAGAAGTCGGCCATGGAATGAGAGTGTATACGCATCGATCTTTATATCACGACCCTTGACATCAGAAACAAGGACACCGGCTGCACTTCTGCTCGTACAATCAGTACAGAAACAAGGCAGCTGTATGAAACTGTACCTTTCTGTTGCTATGTTGAGCTTGGCCATGGACAAGAGATCCTCTTGACTGTTGGTTTTACTAGGGATGCCACTGTTACTGGTCAAGGGTGTACTACGGCCATTTACCGAGCCTGTGGGCGTTGAGGGATTAGTACTGGAAGCCCCTGCGGCCTTTTTTGCGGCCCTTTCCTGCAGCCGCTTTTGCCTCGATGCAGAGGGAGCCATGATCGGTGGTGTAGATAGATTTCGAGATTCAAAAATTCATTAATCAATCAATCGTCGGAGTTTCAACCCATGATGGGGGTGATTATATTTATATTCCAGTAGCTGCTAGGACTAAATACCCTAGCACTTTCTCAACAGAATGGACCCAATCAAGTACTATAGTAAGCAAAAACTGCCTTTGGTACGGCGAAGAAACCTTAAAACGCGACTATGATACTCAAAGCTCCCGCAACTGCTACCCACCCCACATTCCCAATGGCATATCCAACAGTCAAAGCATCATTTGGCAAAGTGGTTGAAATTGGCACAATCTGACTTGTTGAACTCGCTGTACTTGAGGCTGCCGCTATGATAGTGCGCATTAGAAACCAGGAGATAAAGGAAAGAATCAGTCATGTACCAGTAGTACATTGATTTTCTTGGAGTAAAGCAGCGGAGGCTTGGTCCAATGACGAACAATTTGACTGGAGACATGTTCTACCCGCTTGCTGAAACGATGCACTGGTACATGCACAAGTCTTGCTCATTCTATAAATAACCACAGGGGTTCACGCAACTGTCAAACCTCAAAAATCGATTCAGACATACGTTTCACAACCAGCAACTTGGGCGGACTGAGTCAGACACTGTAGTACGCATGGGGGGATATTCGAATTCTGTGTATCCGTTGAAATTCCAATAGGAAGCGATAGAGAATTTGTAGGCATCGAGCCTTGAGCAGTTGTCTGGATTAGCAGAAATGCAAGACCGAAAAAGAGATGGCACTGCATGAATAATGACGACGTTGAGTTAAACAGAACAAAAAGCCAGAGACAACCTTATGAGACTTGGACCAGCCAGCCACCGCGTCTGCGGTTGACCCAATAATTCAGTTCATCATTAACTCATTCAGTATGACGTCAGATTCAGATGAAGGCTGATGGGCATGGGCATTGGTATCTCTGAGCACGGTTTAGAAGACTGAATCCCACTCCTCCCATCAAGAACAATGTGCCTTTAACAGCTTCGTCTGCTGATAATTGAGCTTGACTGTCAACGTCTGATCATTGAATATTAACTAGTCAACTAGTCAAAAAGACGACAACATAGTCCACATATCCAAAAATTCTAAAGAAAAATAGCCAAGTGTAAGAGGTTAATGTCCATTACAGAATCGTCAGCACACCTGATCCAAGCAATATTCACATATATAATAAATCCAGTATGCAAAAAGATACTATATGTGTAAGTGAGAGTCACCATAACAACGTGATTGACAACATGATACGCAGTCTGCAGGAATCCCTACAGTTACAAGTAAAAGCCTGAAGCCAAGCGCTCGGAAATCGCTGTATCACCTTAGCACAAAACAGACAAGGCGAAAGGACTGGAACTAATTTCCAAGACATGACGACCAGAGTCAATTTCAAGCAAGGAACAAAGAAACAAAGACAATGCCGAAGACCGAGATACTGGAAATAGCCAATGTTTCTGCGCCACTAGTGTTGCTGACACTTGCAGCTGATCCAGAGCGAGTCGCACTACCACCACTCGTAGCGATAACCCCAGAGGGCGAAGTGGAAGTTGGAGGGAGGGTGGGGGAAGGAAGAGCAGTGTAAAGGTCAGTACTGGCGCGGGGAACACAGTTCGACGAGGCGGGGATAGTAGGAGTATAAGGAATGCTAGTGATCGGACCGAGATCTTCCGGTGGTTGAGTGTAAGTCACAACAGCACCATTAGTAGTGTAAACACCAGGAAACTCTCCACTATCGCCATCACAAGACTCGAAAGTTCCATTTTGAACGTTGCTAGGAGCGTTGTAGGCGCAACCAATACGATCGAGGGTGTTTCGACACCAGTCAGCAGCACGGGCTCCTTGAGGATCACAAACCTTCAAGCAGAATTGATTACCACCCATGAAACTAAGAAGGGGAGTTGGTCAATGATACATTACAGTACCCACTGGTGATGTGAAGCCTTACTTGTTCCACTCAGTAACCTGCAGGAATTGACCACTGAAAATTGTGGAGAAGGCGAGACCACCAATGGGGTTTCCACGCTGAGAGCAATTAGCTACATAAGAAAAAAGGTATCAAGAGATAAAACAAACCAAGTCCTGACCATGAGGGTCCATTTCACCACCAAAATCATCTGGATTCAAGTTGATAAGCTCTTGGTTGATGAACCCGTTGAGGACGGCATAATCAGGAGTTTTCCTGTACTGGACACCGTAAAGGGCGCCAGCAGGAATAAGCCGGGTCCCGTATCCGGGTTTGGAGCACCAGGCCACCATCTCGCCTTCCTGGTCACCGACTGTAGAATTCGGGATAGAGGGGGCCCAGAAGCAGAAATCTGAAGAAACAGTGAATAATCTCTACTTGAGAGCATGACAACGCAGCACGAACCATCGAGGCCATTGACAACGATTGTCTGGCAAAGAGAATCAGGGCCCTCAGTGGTAGAATTACAGCGGTTGTAGCCAAATTGAGGCCCGCGAGCCAGGTGCGTATCAGGATCTACTTTCTCAGGCTAGGAAAGAGCGGCTGTTGATGTGCAGATGTATAAGAATAAAAAGGAATGCTTACAACACCCGAGGGATATGAAAGTCCTGTTATTGAAGCGAGAGGAGTAGCAGGGAAAGTACCCGTAATTTGGGCATGGGCAGAGCCTGCAAGGGCGGCAAGGGCGAGGGGAAGGGTGAGCATAACGAGCGGTAGAGTTCGAAGATGAGAGAAAGAGAAAAAGATGGAGCGTGAGAGAAAGTCTCGCGAGCCTTTATCCACATGACCGCAGTATTTTTGGAACCGGCAACCACAGCCTCCCGTTGACTTTACACCCGGATTTGGCTCAGACCCAATTTCCTGGCGTACACCGGGAGAAATACTCTTAATATGTCCCACGTCACCGCCATAAAGGCAGGGATGTACATGTAGCAAGGTACTTTTTGTCAGAAACAAGTGCTGAGCGTCGTTCCTTGGATTGTCTATCCCACCTATTCCTAGATCCACACTTATTACAATACGGGCGGGACTAAAGTTGAACGGTTTAAATAATTACGTGGTGTAAACTCAGTGCTTGGATTCTAGCATGCATCGAACCGCTCTTTAGCACCTTAGTGTCAAGGAACGATCCTTTCCTAGTCAAGATTGCTTTTCTCAAGATGGATAGCGTCTATGTGAATAGTCTATCTTGTTTCTTGCCATAGTGACCTGCGTTTCGAATCAAAGGATACAATGCAGTCGAATATATCCAAGTAAATGGGAGGTGAGTGAGGTAGAAGAAAGCAACAGTCAGCTGCAATATCTAAAGTGAAACCAGGGCGAAACACAAGAGCAGATGAGAAGAGTATCTGAAATGAAGATAGGTGCAGGTCATTTAGATGGACAGCATTTCATGGTGATTCTGCAGAAAGAGAACAATTGATCTCCACAAATGTTGTCTTTGTCAAGCCCAACTCTAGGATAGTCAGAATTGAGGTGTTATCAATGGACAGTGAATGTCCTTAGCAATCACCCTAGGTGGATGTTCAAGAAGAACTTGATGGAGTTCTTTGTTGGATTGCAGCCCTACTTATACTACTACTACAGTGGCTGTACCCTAGAGTCCCACAATCACATGTTCTTTCCAGAATGTTCTATGATCACCTGACCTTGTCATGTGATTTGACTTACTGAGTCCCCGCCCTATTTATATCCTTACTCCATTGTATGCTTTGAGATTTTGGATTAAGTGTTCAAATGTGTGGGAAACCTTTTCCTGTTTGGGGCTCCATAACAAATAGCACTCCTATATGTAGAACAATAGGTAGTGATCATGTGGTAGGCTGTTCTGGTGCACAGACCACCACAATCATGTATTTAAGAACTATATGTCTGAGGATAAACCTCAGACTTAACAACATCTTTTGCTGCTTGTCTAACTTTGCTTTTTTGAACACTTTGATTATCAAATCAAGCAATCACAAATCAGTAAGTGGCCATTTGTGATAAATGGAGATGATTAGGGAAGAAGAAGAGAGTTGAGCAAGATGAATCAGGGATAAGAAAGTGGATAGAAGAAGACAAGGAGGAGATGGACAACATAGTTGACCTGTACTATGAGTTATAGAGAATTCCTCAGGACGAGGAAACTTAAGAGGGGGGTGGTGTCATGACTTGGCAAAACAGCTAAGTCATTATTTATTTTTTCTTTTCCTTTCTTTTCTTTTCTTTTCTTTTCTTTTCCTTTCTGGACTTACTACACAAGGATGGAGTGTGAGAAAGTATCATGTAACTAAGTGTCACAAGAGTCACAGGGCTATGAGTCACAGTCAGGTGATGGCACATGACTAAGTCACATGGGAACTGTGGGAAGATAGTACACAGACTATGTAGTAGTTGTAGGAAATTTAACGGGAACTCCATTGAGTTCTCCTTGTCAACTCAGACTTGGAGGGTAATCAAGTTGTCTAGGCTAAGTCACTACAATATTTGTATAAGTAGTTATACAATCCAATAGAGAACTCTATTAAGTTCTTCCTAAACAACCACCTTGGTTGAGCCCTAAGCCTTCATGACTTTGTGCTAACAAGAACTCAATACTACTTCTTAGATACTGTTCACCTCAAGCCTTGTCTATTCTCTTACTCTCACATTATTTTAACCCTCAACCAGTGATCATTATGATCACTAGTCACCTCCATACATAGCTAGACCCTTGGCTTAAGGGAACTTGGTAGTCAGTTAGAGACTACCAGTGGCAGTGTGGTACCAAACCTAGGTATCATATCCAAGATCTGACCTCACAATTGGGTTGTGTTTAGTAGACTACTTGTACTCTTTTACTTTATCAATCTTGTACTAGGGGTCTATTGTAATCCATACATTGTGGAGGAATAGCAGCACACTCTTAAGAAGCTGCTTAGAGTAGGGATCCTCTTCTTAGAGGTAATAGTGTAACCATATTACTATGAGCAGTAGTAAGTAAGGCAGTAGTATGTCTGGTTGGATGAAGATCTTGCACTCTAGCAGATATAACTTAAGTAAAATCAAAAACCTTTCACTTTGACCTTGATGCATTAACCACTATGTCTCAACAACAATATAACAAACCTCTTGAGTAACATGCTCAATGAAAAGTGAGCCCTTGCTTTACTAGAGAAGAAGTAAGCAGCTGGTGTATTCCACATGGGAAAAGGCATAGGAATATTGTGATAAGGGGAGCATGTCCCTAGAAGAGCACTTCTACTTGAAGAGGGATGGATCACAGAGGAGACAGTAGTGACCTATGTAGAGTGTGGAGGATATAAAGGCAGAGGGGTTCAAACCTATGAAAATTGGGGACAAGGGTTTTCTTCTTGAAAAAGACAAGTAAAAAATATGTGGTGTGACCTTTGCCAGGAAGTATGAAACTGGAGAGAGAAAGAAGTAAGGGGAGAGATGACAAGGGTGCAGTGTATAAAGTGTGGAAGAAAGCGAATGCAATAGGAGGAAGAGTGCTAGAATAAGAAGGAGTGAGATCCTGTATCACAAATGGCCACTTACTGATTTGTGATTGCTTGATTTGATAATCAAAGTGTTCAAAAAAGCAAAAGTTAGACAAGCAGCAAAAGATGTTGTTAAGTCTGAGGTTTATCCTCAGACATATAGTTCTTAAATACATGATTGTGGTGGTCTGTGCACCAGAACAGCCTACCACATGATCACTACCTATTGTTCTACATATAGGAGTGCTATTTGTTATGGAGCCCAAACAGGAAAAGGTTTTCCACACATTTGAACACTTAATCCAAAATCTCAAAGCATACAATGGAGTAAGGATATAAATAGGGCGGGGACTCAGTAAGTCAAAATCACATGACAAGGTCAGGTGATCATAGAACATTCTGGAAAGAACATGTGATTGTGGGACTCTAGGGTACAGCCACTGTAGTAGTAGTATAAGATAGGGCTGCAATCCAACAAAGAACTCCATCAAGTTCTTCTTGAACATCCACCTAGGGTGATTGCTAAGGACATTCACTGTCCATTGATAACACTATTGTTCTTGAAATAGAGATAACCTAACCATCTTAGGGCAGTCCTTTGTTCTATTCAAGGACAGATGATAATCTATGGGTAAAGATCAGTGTCATGTACAAACATTGAGGACCTTGTATCTCCATGGGATCTTATTGCCTCGGGATCTATTTATGGCCGAAAGAAGCGCATTAAGGAGAGCTTCACGATGGTCATTGAAGCGAACGATTATGTTAAGCGGTTCCTGAGATATTGGCGATTTAGTGTCTGGTGACTTGGTGATCACTGACTGATCTGCTAATAGCTCGGTGAATACTGATCGCTTTGAGATGTTTTTGGTACCGTTTAAAAGGTCTTCTTAAGGGCTTTTGGTGGCCATTTAGATCGTCGAAATCGGTCAAGTATTTCTGGAGTTATGGTCCGAATGAAGTTTGTGACATTACCTCCCCTCTTGGTTTGAGCTCTGTTGAGAAGTTATCTCGTTTTTGGTAAACTCTGAAGATATTCCTGCAGCTTTTTGCCTGCATTATGTAGATTTTCCTCAGGTTCCCATGTGTCATCTCCTTGACTGTATCCTTTCCATCTAACAAGGAATTCATTTTTTCCATGTCTTTGTCGTAAATCTAGAATCTTCTCTACCTCCCATTCTTCCTGGCCCTGTATCAAGGTCAGTGGTGGGGGTGTGGATTTCTGTCCACAGATGGTGGATTCGGAGTACTGTGCTAACTTGCTAGCATGAAAGACTGGATGCAGTGCTCGGTAGCGAGATGACATCCTAAGCTAGAATGTAACCAAGGACAACTTTTCTATTATTTCGAATAGTCCTTTGTACCAGGGTCATAATGCTCACTCCGTAGTCTGGTAATCCTTCAGATTGAGTAGCACCTTGTCGCCAACTTTGAATGGGACACTTTGGACTTTTTGGTCATAGTACCACTTCATTCTTTCCACTGCAAGAGTAAGAGCTGCTTTTGCCTGCTCCAAGGCTTCTTGTCATTTATACATCAGGTTATTCAAGTCCCTTTGTGGTGACTCTTTGACTAAAATTGAGCCTGCTCTCAGATGTCTGCTATATTCAAGGAAAGAATGGACTTTCTTTGATGCCTTCATGTGCTTGATTGTTATATGCAAACTCTGCACTGGGGAGTAGATCCGACCAATTACTGAGATTATAATCCACATAGCACCAAAGATATTGCTCTAATGCCTGGTTTACTCATTCTGTTTGTCCATCTGTTTGTGGATGATATGCTGTCAACATTGTAGATTCTATTCCTAAAATCTTGCACCATTCTTGGAATAGCTCAGCTGAGTATTGTACTCCTCTATCCGAGATGATTTGTAGCGGCAGTCCATGCAATGGATAGACCTTGTTATATAGTAACTGTGCCATATCTTTGGATGAGAACTGATTGTTGATAGGAATGAAATGGGCCCTTTTGGTGAGCCTGTCGACAATAACACAGATAGCATTGTAACTGTTTGACTCTGGCAATTGTGTGATTAAGTCTGTTGAGATTATTTCCCAAGGCCCTGTTAGGTACCTTGTTAGGCATGAGTGGTCCAAAAGGTTGCTGTGGGTGATTTTTCATCTGCTGACACATATCACAACCCATAACATATTTCTTGACAAATGTTGTCATCCCAGGCCACCAGTAATTTCTGGAGACCAACTCATAGGTCTTCCACTGACCTGGGTGTCCAGCAGATGGCAAATCATGGTACATCTTAACAATCTGTTGTCGCAAGGTGTCTTCCACACTATGGGGAATATAAACCTTCCCTCTATACAGGAGTAGTCCATTCTCATAGTTCCAGTCTTGCAAGGATTTTCCAAATTCTCTTGGACCAGACTTGAGTAATGTCTTATAGTCTTTGGTGACTTTATCCAATAAGAGTGCTGCTTTGACCTCCTTTAGGATTATCTCATCATTTATTGGCATCTCATGAGTAGCCTCTAGTGCATTGATAGCAAAGAACTCAGGTTTTAGCAACACCTGGTTCATATTGTTGAGGTCTGTCCCCATCTCATGGTTTGCTCATCTGGACAAGGGGTCTTCTGCCTGCATCGTCTTTCCCGGTTTATGATAGAGTACAAAGTCAAAACGAGTCATAAAAAGTGCCCATCTTGCTTGCCTCCTGGTCAGCTTTTGAGCTGTCCTAAAAAATGTGAGGTTCTGATGATCTGACCAGATCTCAACTTTATATGGATGTCCCTCCAAATGGTGTCTGTATTCCTCTAGTCCCTGAATTACTGCAAGTAGTTCCTTGTCATAGATTTCATAGTTCCTTTCATGGACATCTAATGACTTGGAGAAGAAAGCTACTGGATGCCACAGGTTAGTTTGCATGTCTTTTTGTGATAAGACAGCTTCTGTTGCAAAGTCGCTGGCATTGGTGGATAACTTAAAGGGATCTTTGTCATTTGGTATTCTTAGGACTGGAGCTGTAGTAAAGGCCTTTTTCAGCACCTCAAAAGCACTCTGTTGCTCCTTGCCCCAAGTTCAGGTACTATCCTTCTTGGTCAAGTCGGAGAGTGGTTTTGACATCTTGGCAAAGTTCTCAATGAACCTTCGATAGAAATTTGCAAAGCCTAAGAATGCTTGTACTTGCTTGACTTTTGTTGGTACTGGTCACTCTAGAACTCCTGAAAGTTTCTCCTCATCCATCTGTACTTTATTCTCTGAAATAATTATGCCCAAATATTTGATACTACTTTGTTCAAAGAAACACTTTTCTGCTTTAGCATAGAGGTCATTGAATTGGAGCCTTTTCAGCACTTCCTTGACCAATTGCCTGTGTTCCTTCAAACATGTCCCAAATATTAGAATATCATCTAAATACACTATTACTAGTCATATGCAAATCAAGTCTCCCAATATGTCATTCATCATGCTTTGGAAGGTCGCTGGTGCATTGGAAAAGCCAAAATACATGACAGTTGCCTCAAAAAGACCTCGTCTTGTAATAAATGCTGTCTTCCATTCATCCCCTTCTTTGATGCGAATGTTGTTGTATCCCCACCTCAAGTCAATTTTGGTAAAGATTGAGGCTTGCTGAGTGATTCAATTAAGTCAGCTATTCTAGGGATTGGATAGTGATTTTTGATGGTAATTCCATTGAGGGCTCTATAGTCCATGACAGGTTGTAAGCTTCCATCATGCTTTTTTACAAAGAAGAATGGAGCTGCTATTGGGCTAGTTAATGGTTGGATATATCCCTTTCTGAGTTCCTCATCGATCCATATGTCAAGAGAGTTTCTTTCTGCTAGAGAGAGTGGATAGACCTTGGCTGGTTTGGGAAGCGTTGTGCCTTCCACAAAGTCAATCGCATGGTCATACAGTTTCCGTATTGGCATTCTCTCTGACTTATTCTTTGAAAACACATTCCCATACTCATGTAGCCATTCTGGTACATGAGCCTTCCAGGTCTTTGTGTCTTCGCAATCTGAGTCTCCATATTGGTCTCGATTGTTGAGTATAGCTGCAATCATCATTGCCTGCTGATGACTGCCTGGGTCAGTCATGTCTGCCCAGCTAAGAATATGGTTGTTGGGGTCCTCATCTCCTATGTCGTCCAATGAGGGAGATCCACTGACATCCAGTTCGAGGTAAAGTTCATTAGCTCCTGCTTCTACATCTTGTATTTTACGGGCTTTACTAGCACATGTATCGGCACCTGGTGAACTCCCATTGACCTTTTCGCCAATCAATATTTGGATTATGCTTATACAAGTACAAATACCCAATCATCATCTCTTTATTCTCTAAGTTGGTGACAAAGAGGTGCTAGGTCGTCCTGTGTAATCCAATTTCTACATAAGCTCAGACATACTCAGTTATATATCCTGCCTTGTTGGGAGTGCCATCTGCATTGATTACACAATATGGATTTGCCAGTTTATAAGTTACCAGGTTATTATTTTCCACGACAACTCTGTCGACGAAGTTTGTGGTGGCTCCCAAATCAACTAAAGCCTCGTCTGTACTTTCTTTCCATATACCCAAAGTGTAACTGGAATTTTAAAGGAGGTAGTCTTGTTGCACGCTATATTATTACAAGATTCTAGTACTATTTCTAACTTTTGCGAGCTAATAGAGAGTACACTTTTGTTATGAGAGCCCCAAACAGAAAATGTTTCTGCACATTTGAGCATTTAGTCCAAAACCTCAAGGCATACAATGGGGTCAAGATATAAATAGCACAAGGATATGCAAGAGAAGGTCACGTGACAAGATCATGTGACCATAGAAGGTTCTGGAAGATCATGTGACCATAGAAGGTTCTAGAGGAACATGTGATCATGGACTAGCAGTAGTACAGCCACTGTAAGAGTAGTATAAGTAGTAGTCAAAATCCAATGAAGAACTCCATCGAGTTCTTCTTGAACATCTACCTAGGGTGATCACTAAGGGCACTCACTGTCTCTCGATAACATAAGAACTCGATTCCCAATGTGACCTCACACCTCATGCCTCACCACCCACTTATTCTCTCATCTTCCTCGCTAGTGAGCACAGCACTCACAAGCTTTTTGGATAGCAGGCCCCTAGCTGTAAAGGGGACTTCTCAGTCAGTTAGGGACTGAGGGAGGAGACTTGGTACTAAGTTCAGGTACTCTGTTCGAGTCCTGATCTTACAATTGAACATTGTTTATTACCTTCTTCTTTCTATAAACTCTGTGCTGCACTCCATTGTGAGCAGTATATGCAGGAGATTAGCAGTTATTCTTTAGGAAGCTGCTTAGCTTAGGGGTCCTCTTCTTAGAGGCAATCGTATACCAAATTCGATTAGGGCAGTAGTTAGTAGAGCAGTAGGAGTCTAGACAGGTGAAGACAGTGTGCTCTGTTGGACATAGACCTTAATTAGTAGCCTTGGAGTAGAAGTTGTCCAAATACAAATTGTCAGCCCCACCCTCACCCTCACCATCACCACCACCACCACCATACAACATGTTCCCACCCACAACAAGAAACCCCCTCAACATCCACTCCCCACCAAACCAGAGAGGAGCAACTCCTCGCTATGATTGCAACCCTGCAGCAGCAGGTTAACACCATGCTCCTTCAGCAGCAAGAAAGCAGAGTGGAGGTCACAAGACCTCAAATCTTTAGTAGAAGAATGGAGGAGGTGAGTGTGTTTGTAAACGCAGCTCAGTTGTATATCAGAATGAAAATGACAGAGGATGTAGCAGCAACCTAGGTGGCCTGGGTATTATCATATGTACAAGGAGGGATAGCAGAAGCATGGAAGGATAACCTGTTGAATGAATTGGCAAAAGGAGAATCGGAAGTAGAGTCAGCGGAACAGTTGTTTGCAAAAATAAGGAACGACTTTGGAGAGACGTCAGAGGAGGAAAGAAAAATAGAGCAGTTGAGGACAATCGAACAAGGGGGGAGGACCTGCAATGAATACGTACAAGAATTCAAAAAAGTCACCAGGGGGAGCAACTATGAGGGAAAACCCCTCATTGAAGAATTTAAATGAGGACTGAACGAGCCATCAGAAGGAAGTTGGCTGAAGCAGAGGAGCCACTGACCACTATTGGAGAGTGGCAAGAAAGAGCTGTGAGGCTAGATAGAAATCAGAGGCAGAGCAGAGCAGAGAAAAGGGTACTAGGGAGGAAATGCGGTCGCCCAGGGGGAAATGCACAGCCAAGAGGAGGAGGGTCATATGGGGGAAGGGGAGGACAGATAACATGGAGAACAGGAGGGGGATACAGAGGAGGAGGAGGAGGAAATACAACTAATAGAGGAGGAGCTCAAACAGATCCAAGGAGAGACCCTAAATGCAATGGATGTAGACAGAGGAAGGGGAGGAGATAGAACATGCTACATGTGTGGAAAGTGGGGCCATATGGCCAAAAACTGCTGGGAAAGACACAAGGGAAGAGTAGTAGAAATGCCATAGGAGTCGGCAAAAGAAAATGGAGAACAGTGAGCTCTCAGCTGGCCTCCAATAATATATACAGTGTATTGCACCCAGAAAAACTGGGCAATAAATTGATCTCCACCAATACAACTGAGAGAGTAAGAGATATACAATGCACACTACAGCCATTTGAGGGAAGTCTGGCTGAAAAGTAGAGTTAGAGAAGTTGGAAAGTCATGAAGGAATAGCAGTGAAGGCATTGTTGGATACAGTGGGTGCACAGGTCTGTTTCATGGACATGACCTTTGCAAAAGGAAAAGGGGTTTAAAATGGAAAAGCTAAAAAAACCCCTCTTAGTTAGGAATGTGGATGGAACAACGAATGTGGGGGGAGCTATAATGCACCAGGTCGAGTGCAATATATTCTTCAAGAGACATGTGGAAAGAGCAAGAATGGACATGTGTCAACTTGGGAAAGACAGAGTTGATACTGGGAAATGCTATGGCTAGCAGCCCACAATCCAGAAATAGATTGGGAAAAGGGAGAGGTGAAGATGACACGTTGCCCACCTATATGTGGAAGAAGAAAGCAAGAAGAGAAGAAGAAGAAAGTAAAGAAGATAGGAAAGAACAAAGACAAGAAAGTATTAAGGAAACTGGTACCTAGAAAATTCTGGAAGTGGAGGAAAGTATTTGGAAAAAGGGAGTCAGAGAGGATGCCAGTGTGAAAGACCTGGGACCATGCCATAGAGCTAAAAGAGGGATTTACACCAAAAAAGGGGAAGGTATACTCACTATTGAGGGAGAAAAGGGAAGAAGTACAAATATTTGTGGAAGACCAACTGAGGAAAGGATATATCTGACCCTCCAAGTTACCCCAAACATCGCCAGTACACTTTGTGGCAAAAAAGGATGGCACACAAAGGATGGTGCAGGATTATTGACACTTAAACCAGTGGACAGTAAAGAATGGGTACCCTTTACCCCTCATTGCAGATATATTGGATGGAGTAGGGAAGAGGAAGGTGTTTACGAAATTGGACTTGAGATGGGGATACAATAATGTCAGAATCAAGGAAGAAAACAAATGGAAGGCAGTGTTCACAATACATATCAGAGCATATGAACCCACAGTCATGTATTTCAGGTTGACAAACTCCCCTGGCTACCTTCCAAGCAATGATGAATGACCTGTTCAGAGACCTCATAAACCAAGAGGATACGGTGACCTTCATTGATGACATTTTAGTAGCCACAGATATGAAGAAGGACATGATGAGTTGGTGGAGAAAGTACTAAGGAGATTGGAAGAAAACAATCTGTTTGTGAAACCAGAGAAATGCAAATGGAAAGTAAGAGAAGTAGAATTCCTGGGAGTAGTGATCTGTCCAAAGGGAGTAGAAATGCAGAAGGAAAAGGTGGAGGGAGTCCTGAACTGGCTAGTACCTAGGAACATCAAGAAAGTACAAAAGTTCCTAGGCCTCGCCAATTACTACAGGAGGTTTATAAAGAACTTTGCTAGGATAGCAGCACCACTACACATGCTAGTCAGAAAGGAGCAAAAGTGGAAGTGGGAAAAGGAACAGGAGGAAGCATTTGAGAAACTTAAAGCAGTGTTCACCACAGAACCCATTCTGGCCATCCCAGACATTGATAGGGAAATGAGAGTAGAAGCAGATGCCTCAGATTATGCAACAGGGGGAGTGTTGTTGACGAAATGTGAAGATGGCAAATGGAGGCCAGTGGCCTTCATCTCTAAATTGCTAAATGCTACCAAGCAAAATTACAAAATTCACGATAAAGAGATGTTGGTAGTAATAAGATGCCTAGAGGCATGGAGGCATTATTTGGAGGGAGAAAAACTCAAATTTGAAATCTGGACAGACCACAAAAACCTCCAGTATTTTATAACAAGTCAAAAATTAAACCACAGACAAGCAAGATGGGCCCTATACCTATCACAGTTTAGTTTCATGTTGAAACACATTCCAGGAAAGAGCATGGGGAAGGCAGATGGGTTAAGCAGAAGGCCAGACTGGCAGGAAGGAGTGGAAAGAGATAACAAGAATCAGAAGCTGGTGAAGCCAGAATGGATTAGAGAAGCTGAAATAATAATAGAGGAGGAAAACCTAAAAGAAAGAATCAGGAAAGCATAGGAAGGGGATGAGAAAGTCGTAAAAGCAGTAGAAGAGTTGAAAAAGACAGGAATCAAGGCACTGAGAGACAAAGAATGGGAAGTGGAGGATGGAATAGTAATGAAGGAAGGAAGGATATACATGCCAGAGGGAGACCTCAGAAGGGAAATAATACAATTATACCATGACACCTGGTAGGAGGGCACAGAGGGAGATGGAAAATGGTAGAGTTGATTGGCAGAAATTACTGGTGGCCAGGAATAATGAAAGAAGTGGGAAGATATGTGGATGGATGCGATGCTTGTCAAAGATACAAGAATCAAAGCGAGGCACCAGCAGGAAAACTAATGCCCAATGCAATCCCAGAAAAACCATGGAGCCATATATCAGCAGATTTTATCACCAAACTGCCCTTGGCCCAGGGATACAACACAATCTTGGTAGTATGTGACTGTTTTAGTAAAATGGCACATTTTATAGCAACAACAGAGAAGACGTCAGCAGAGGGACTTGCAAAGCTGTTTTGAGACCATGTATGGAAGTTGCATGGGCTTCCAGAAAGCATCATATCAGACAGAGGAGTGTAGTTTGCAGCAGGAATGATGAAGGAGCTGAATAACCTGCTGGGTATCCAGACAAAGCTCTCAACAGCCTATCACCCTCAAATGGATGGGCAGACAGAGAGGATAAACCAGGAGTTAGAACAATATCTAAGGGTCTTTATTGACCATAGACAAGAGCAGTGGCTAGATTGGTTAGGGACAGCGGAATTCACATATAATAACAAAATCCATGCGGCCACCAAAACATCACCATTCAAAGCAAACTATGGCCAAGACCCAAGGATGGGATTCAAGGGGAGAAGGAAGGGAAGGTATGAGGCGGCAGGAAAATTCATGGAAAGAATGAAAAAAATTCAGGAGGAAGCAAAAGCAGTACTGGAGAAAGCATAGGGGGAAATGAAGAAATATGCAAACAGAAGACGAAAGGGAGGAAGAGGAATATAGGATAGGAGACTTAGTACTACTAAGCACAAAGGATTTGAAGTGGCAAATGAAAGGAAGGAGATTGGAGAAACTGACCAAATGCTTTGTAGGCCCCTACAAAGTAAAAGGAATCGTCTCGAGTAACATGATAGAGTTAGAATTACCTAAATCTATTAAAATACACCCTGTAGTTAATGTAAGTAGAGTACAGCTCTATAAACCACAGGTGGAGGGACAGAAGAAGATACCACCAAAACTGGTCATTATCAAGGGAGAAGAGAAGTTCAAAGTAGAGAAAATTCTAAACAAAAGGACGATTAGAGGGAAGGAAAAGTTCCTGGTGAGATGGAAAGGCTACATGATGGAAGAAGACACCTGGGAAAATAGAGAGAACTTGGAAAATGCAAAGGAATTAGTAGAAGAGTTCAAGAGGGAGTACAGGGAAGAAGTCAAAGAACTAAGGTAATAGGAGCAAGAGGAAGAAGAAAAGGAGTTCAGTCGTGAATTACCTAGGGAATTCACAGCAAAACTACTGTACGGTTGGGGAAGAAAAAGATATGAAAGGGAAAGGAAGAGAAGATGGGATGAAAACTGGGATTGATGGAAAAATTCCTTGGGATGAGGAAACTTGAAGGGGGGGCCATGTTATGAGAGCCCCAAACAGGAAAAGGTTTCCCATGCATTTGAACACTTAATCCAAAACCTCAAAGCATACAATGGAGTAAGGATATAAATAGGGTGGGGACTCCGTAAGTCAAATCACGTGTCACAAACTTCATTTGGACCATAACTCCAGGAATACTTGACCAATTTCAACAATCTAAATGGCCACCAAAAGCCCTTAAGAAGACCTTTCAAACGGTACCAAAAACGTCTCAAAGCAATCAGTATTCACTGAGTTATCAGCAGATCAGTCAGTGATCACCAAGTCACCAGACACTAAATCACCGATATCTCAGGAACCACTTAACGTAATCGTTTGCTTCAATGACCATCGTGAAGCTCTCTTCAATGCACTTCTTTTGCATAAATAGATCCCAAGGCAATAAGATCCCATGGAGATACAAGGTCCTCAATGTTTGTACATGACACTGATCTTTACTCATAGATTATCATCTGTCCTTGAATAGAACAAAGGACTGCCCTAAGATGGTTAGGTTATCTCTATTTCAAGAACAATAGCACTCCTATATGTAGAACAATAGGTAGTGATCATGTGGTAGGCTGTTCTGGTGCACAGACCACCACAATCATGTATTTAAGAACTGTATGTCTGAGGATAAACCTCAGACTTAACAAACATCTTTTGCTGCTTGTCTAACTTTGCTTTTTTGAACACTTTGATTATCAAATCAAGCAATCACAAATCAGTAAGTGGCCATTTGTGATAGTTTGTTAAGTCTACTGTTTTCTGTCCCCATTGTCTCTGCAAAGGACATGGGGTTGTGTTTCATTCCAGATGTGGGTCTAGGGGGCTATAAGGGGGTCTCTTTGTCTCTGTTACAGGACAAGATGACTTTCCTGAGGGTGTCTCTGTTTCTGTTACAGGACAGATGACTCACTGAGGGCTCAGAGTGGGTTTCTGTCAAGGACCTATCTCTATAGTAGGCTGGACCCCAGGTGTAAAGGGAAAGGTCTGTCTCTCAAACTATTGAGAGCAGGCTAGCTTGTATATCACAGCTAGTCCTGAAAAGACTTTGGATTTGTGTAAACATTTCCAAAAAACCCTTGCAGGTGGCTGGAACCACTCTGAGACCCCTATTCCTCCTCCATGAGCCAGTGTGAGAAACTGGACATGACATCGAAACTCTCCCCTCAAGACAGGACCTATGTCATTGGAAGGACACTTTTAGTATAGTTGTAGTATAGTTTCTGCCCACCACACTTCATCTGCTGAACTAGGGATGTTGTGCTCACTTTTGCCCCCAAGCCATGCCCACCATCAGAAACACCAAGACTCTTGCTGAACGCCTCTTGCTGAAAAAGGAGAGTGCAACAAAGAAGTCATTGCTGGAAAGGATAGAAATGGAACCCACTCCATCTACCAAACTCTATGATAGACTTGTTGAAGCAGACCCTTGCTGGCACAAAGTAGATGATTTCTACTTTGCATCCTGCCCCCCAGAATTACATTTTCACAAAACCAAGAAGTTATTATGCATAAAGGAGTACAAAGAACTCCTGGAACCCACCTTGGATCGTATATCACCATTTTTTACTAAAATGAGTGAAAAACAAGACCTGGGCTGAGGATCCACAGTATGACTCACTGTGGAAATGGTTCAATCGACTGCAGGATGTAATTATAGAGCTGGACAAAATTGGTCACAAGCTTACAGCTAAGGAGTGGAGAATGCTAAAAGGTGCTTGTAAGCGTCTGAAGATGTAGATCTTTCCAAACCAGCTACTAGAGTACCAGAGATTTGTAAAGCTCTTCTAGAGCTCAATATCACTATTCCATAAACATAATATTATTGGAATGGTACTGCTGTATAACTGTGGCATTAAGAGGCTAAATTTGGGTTTTTTTCCTTTTACCCCCTTGAAAACATACTCAAGAACCATAATTAATTACTTAAATAGATATGTTGACTTTCAACAACTTTACCACTACTGTTTCCTTTTCTGATTTCAGTGCTGAGAATTGGGATGCACTTGTCAAAGATGGCATAAGCACTGAGCACATGCCCTGGGATGAGACTGAGATACAGATGCTGCGAAATGCATATCAAGGAACTTCTCTCCTTCTCAAGAACTACATTGACCAGGTGCTCAATGGAGCAATCAACCATTATAACGGTGCCTTGACCACCGCATACAATAGGATTGCAACTTTGGAGGCAGAAGTCATCTATCTTTGGGGAGAGCTGACAAGGCTCCCTGGAGGAAACATTGCCTCCAAAACCAAGGTGCCAGAGCCACCAACATTTGCAGGCTCTGAAAATAAGATGCATCTGCATGATTGGTTGAGCCAGATTGCTCTCTATTGTTTGGCATCTGGTATTATATCAGATGATCAGAAAATCATATGTGCCCTTACCCGTTTACATGCTCCCGCTAGCACATATATGAAATCATATTATGACAAGGTTCAGGCAGGATTAAGTGTTGGTTCTTGGGGTGACTTTGCCCAAGAACTCAAAAATATTTATGGACAACGAGATGACAAGGAGGAGCAAAGAAGGAATTAACGTGCTCTGGGTCAACAAGGACCTAGCAAGAAAGAACTTTGTCAAGTATGCAGAACGATACAGGACATTGGCAAGAATTGTCAACTATAGTGATGAAGTTCACATCGACAAAATGAAGGAGGTCATTCCTGATGAGCTGCGAAATGCGCTTGTCATCTATGAAATTACAAATCAGTCTCCAAAAACATGGGATGACTACCTCAAATTGTTGATGCAAGCATATAAGGCCTTACATCTGGACAAGACCCAGGGCGCAATATTTGGTCCAGAGGCAATTGGAGAGAAGAGTGAGGAAAGAAGGACCCAGATGCAATGGAAATAGATGAGATTCAGAGAAAGGAAGGGAAGAGCTTGCGATACTGTCAGATATGTGCTGGAAAAGGCTTTAAGAATAAGTCAAAGATGCACAATACAGTAGACTGTTACGACAAGCCAGGTAATGAGGACAAGCGTCCTCATAAGACCTCTTCCCAGAAACCATCTCCACCGGGTCCAAGCAAGAATAAAAATCAGTCATTTAGAGCATGGCTGATGAAGATGTTGGAGGAAGATAGTGACAACCCAGATTCCCCTCCTGAGGATGTCAAAATTAATAGCGTGTCAATTGAGGAAATCCCTGATCCTGTTCCCCCAAGTGGGAAGGGAAAGGGGACACCCAAATTGGATTTTCCCTTGGGACTGTAGAGGATAATGTCTGTGATCTACAGTCAGAGGAAAGTGTACCCTCTATTAGCTCACAAAAGTCAGAAGTAGTACTGGAATCTTGTAATAATATAGCACGCAACAAGACTACCTCCTTTAAAATTCCAGTTACACTTTGGGTATATGGAAAGAAAGTGCAGACCGAGGCTTTAGTTGATTTGGGAGCCACCATAAACTTTGTCAACAGAGTTGTTATGGAAAATAATAACCTGGTAACTTATAAACTGGCAAATCTGTATTGTGTAATCAATGCGGATGGCACTCCCAACAAGGCAGGATATATAACTGAGTATGTCCAAGCTTATGTAGAAATTGGATCACACAGGACAACCCAGCATCTCTTTGTCACCAACTTAGGGAATAAAGAGATGATGATTGGGTATTCATACTTGTATAAGCATAATCCAAATATTGATTGGCAAAAAGGTCAATGGGAGTTCACCAGGTGCCTGGATACATGCGCTAGTAAAGCCCATAAAATATGAGATGTAGAAGCAGGAGCTAATGAACTTCACCTCGAACTGGATGTCAGCGGATCTCCCTCATTGGACAACATAGGAGATGAGGACCCCGACAACCATATTCTTAGCTGGGCAGACATGACTGACCCAGGCAGTCATCAGCAGGCGATGATGATTGCAGCTATACTCAACAATCGAGACCAATATGGAGACTCAGATTGTGAAGACACAAAGACCTGGAAGACTCATGTGCCAGAATGGCTACATGAGTATGGGAATGTGTTTTCAAAGAATAAGTCAGAGAGAATGCCAATACAGAAACTGTATGACCATGCGATTGACTTTGTGGAAGGCGCAATGCTTCCCAAACCAGCCAAGGTCTATCTCTCTCTCTAGTGGAAAGAAACTCTCTTGACATATGGATCAATGAGGAACTCAGAAAGGGATATATCTGACTCATCTACTAGCCCAATAGCAGCTCCATTCTTCTTTGTAAAAAAGCATGATAGAAGCTTACAACCTGTCATGGACTATAGAGCCCTCAATGGAATTACCATCAAAAATCGCTATCCAATCCCTAGAATAGCCAACTTGATTGAATCACTCAGCAAAGCCTCAATCTTTACCAAAATTGACTTGAGGTGGGGATACAACAATGTTTGCATCAAAGAAGGGGATGAATGGAAGACAGCATTTATTACAAGGCAAGGCCTTTTTGAGGCAACTGTCATGTATTTTGGCTTTTCCAATGCACCAGCAACCTTCCAAAGCATGATGAATGACATATTGGGAGACTTGATTTGCATACGACTAGTAATGGTGTATTTAGATGATATTCTAATATTTGGGACATGTTTGAAGGAACACAGGCAATTGGTCAAGGAAGTGCTGAAAAGGCTCCAATTTAATGACCTCTATGCTAAAGCAGAAAAGTGTTTCTTTGAGCAAAGTAGTATCAAATATTTGGGCATAATTATTTCGAAAATAAAGTACAGATGGATGAGGAGAAACTTTCAGGAGTTCTAGAGTGGCCAGTACCAACAAAAGTCAAGCAAGTACAAGCATTCTTAGGCTTTGCAAATTTCTATCATAGGTTCATTGAGAACTTTGCCAAGATGTCAAAGCCACTCTCTGACTTGACCAAGAAGGATAGTACCTGTTATCAATAAGCAGTGAGTGCTCTTAGTGATCACCCAGGTGGATGTTCAGGAAGAACTCGATGGAGTTCTTCTTATCAAATTGCACCCCTATTTATACTACTACTACAGTGGCTGTACCTTAGAGTCCCATGGTCACATGTCCTTTTCCAGAATGTTCTGTGATCACCTGACCTTGTCATGTGATTTGGCTTACTGAGTTCTACTCTATTTATACTCCTACTCTATTGTACGCCTTAAGGTTTTGCATCAGGTGTTTGAATGCATGGGAGACTTTTTCCTGCTTGGGGTTCTCATAACAGTACCTGGACTTGGGACAAGGAGCAACAGAGTGCTTTTGAGATGCTGAAAAAGGCCTTTACTATGGCTCTAGTCCTAAGAATACCAAATAATGAAGATCCCTTTAAGTTATCCACTGATGCCAGTGACTTTGCAACAGGAGCTGTCTTATCACAAAAGGACATGCAAACTAACCTGTGGCATCCAGTAGCTTTTTTCTCCAAGTCATTAGATGTCCATGAAAGGAACTATGAAATCTATGACAAGGAACTACTTGCGGTAATTCAGGGACTAGAGGAATACAGACACCATTTGGAGGGACATCTATATAAAGTTAAGATCTGGTTGGATCATCAGAACCTTATATTTTTTAGGACAGCTCAAAAGCTGACTAGGAGGAAAGCAAGATGGGCACTTTTTATGACTTGTTTTGACTTTGTACTCTATCATAAACTGGGAAAGACGATGCAGGCAGAAGACCCCTTGTCCAGACAAGCAGACCATGAGATGGGAACAGACCTCAACAATACAAACCAGGTGTTGCTAAAACCTGAGTTCTTTGCTATCAATGCACTAGAGGCTACTCATGAGATGCCAATAAATGACAAGATAATCCTAAAGGAGGTCAAAGCAGTACTCTTATCAGATGAAGTCACCAAAGACTATAAGACATTACTCAAGTCTGGTCCAAGAGAATTTGGAAAATCCTTGCAAGACTAGAACTATGAGAATGGACTACTCCTGTATAGAGGGAAGGTTTATATTCCCCATAGTGTGGAAGACACCTTACAACAACAGATTGTTAAGATACACCACGATTTGCCATCCACCGGACACCCAGGTCAGTGGAAGACCTATGAGTTGGTCTCCAGAAATTACTGGTGGCCTGGGATGACAACATTTGTCAAAAAATATATTATGGGTTGTGATATGTGTCAGCGGATGAAAAATTGCCCACAGCAACCTTTTGGACCACTCATGCCTAACAAGGTGCCTAACGGACCTTGGAAAATAATCTCAATGAACTTAATCATACAATTGCCAGAGTCAAATGGTTACAATGCTATCTGTGTTATTGTCGACAGGCTCACCAAAAGGGCTCATTTCATTTCTATCAACAATCAGTTCTCATCCAAAGATATGGCACAGTTACTATATGACAAGGTCTATCTATTATATGGACTGTTACTACAAATCATTTCAGATAGAGGAGTACAATACTCAGCCAAGCTGTTCCAAGAATGGTGCAAGATTTTAGGAATAGAATCTACAATGTCGACAGCATATTGTCCACAAACAGATGGACAAACAGAACAAGTAAACCAGGCATTAGAGTAATATCTTCGGTGCTATGTAGATTATAATCTCAGTAATTGGTTGGATCTACTCCCAGTACAGAGTTTGCATATAACAATCAAGCACATGAAGGCATCAAAGAAAGTCTATTCTTCCTTAAATATAGCAGACACCTGAGAGCAGGCCCAATTTTAGTCAAAGAGTCACCACAAAGGGACTTGAA